>JAJMIH010000041.1:0-107627 GCA_030575175.1 Sugiyamaella novakii
CCCGCTTGTATACGTGAATGAATGACTGCCAACCACGTCTTGCCTCCGGCGGCCGGGCTCTGCCCGGACCCGTTGCTCCGCTCCGCGGAGAGGACGTGGGGACGTGGTTAACGAGCGCAGCGAGCAACGGGTCCGGGCAGAGCCCGGCCGCCGGAGGCAAAGACCGGGTGGCGGCGGTGGTGATGGTGCCGTTGATATTGAGGTCGGAGTTCGAAACCTCATTATTATTGCTTAACTAGCGTTTAAACTAACATTAATACAATGAAATGAGAGTCGGAAAACATCTTACTGATTGGGATTAACCTACGAGCTCTATTCCTCAATAAGAATTATATACACTATTTAAAGTATCTCGCGGTCACATGTACATTTGAAATGGGTTCGGGTAGGATTATAGTGATGATTGTGACGGCAGAGGTGGGGGAAATATTGGGTAGGCTGGCTATTGATAGAATAATGATAGTGGATTTCGGTCAGTTCGCCGTGGGCTAACCTTGTTTGAATGCACAAAATTAGCTGTGGTGTGGTCAGAGCACAGAGAGCTTTTGCCCATGCTTACTCGAGGATTGGGTCATGTCAAATAGTACTGTGTATAGTTAGCCACGAAGGATAAGTCAATGTTAAAGTAGAGTAGTCAGAGGGAGTGGAAAGAGGAGGGAGGAGGAAGAGGAGGTGGAAGAGGAGGTGGAAGAGGAGGAGGGATAAGAGGTAGAGAAGTTAGGTAGTGCAACTTAGATAATACGAGATATTAATGAGCCTAACAACGTAAAGGATAAATAAATGGTGAATGGATAAATTGATTATTAGATACATCACGAATGTCTTAACTAAATGGATATATTCTTTCATTTTACAGTATGATTGTGGGTTCTACTTCGTCATTTTCCTCCACTATCCGTACCATCAACGTCACAAATCGCGCCGCCTTATTGCCATTTGCTATTACCTAAGCGGTCATCCTACTTGCCATTTCCGCTCTGACCTATTTTTCACTACTCTCACTCGCCCAGTTGCCATATCGCTATGCTCACTTTTCGTTACGCTCGCCTCTGCCTAACTATATTCCTCTATATACTCCATCCACTACCCTACACTACTCTGGAATTAGTCCCGGGCTAAACATTTTTATCCTCCGCAATGTTTCATCCTTCACTAACCCATCTCCTTCTTTTATTTGGTTGCTTTTTTTCATCCTCGCATTGCTTGCCCCTGAATGTCGTTCGGTCAGAAAAAGAAAACAAAACTATCTTATCCGCAAAAGCGTGTCAGTCTGAAACACAAGTCAGTTCGATCCGGTTCCTGGATCATATAAATATTAGTTAGTTCGCTTGGTAGTGGTGGGTTTATCATCTGTTAATTTTTTATTTATTGAAATAGTAGTTAGTGGTTGCGATTGTTGATTAGCAATTACGATCACCATTACTATTGTTACCGATCTGTGATTTATCTTATCCATTGTTATTTATTATCCTCCCATACAATTACAAGTAATATCGCTATGGTTTCAAATTGGGTTGCTCCTGACTCAGGTCATTATTCTTGCGTTGTCTGTGAATGGTCCGAAAGTCATAGGAAAAATACTACCTTTCCTCGAGGTGAAATGTATAATCATTTTCGTACTGTTCGTCATTTAAATAATTGGAAATTATGGTGTTCATATTTACGTGAACAAAGATTATCTGATGATTATATTGAAGATTGGTTACAACAACATCATTTATTATCATTACATAGAAATGCAGTAGCAGAAGCAGGTGGTCCATCTTCTGGTATTAGGAGGAGTAGGTAATACTTCTATTAATTTTTATTTTTAATGATTGTACGAATTTATGTGAATATGGTTGGAGTTTTGTGATTATGATATGATGGAGGTGACAGGGAAGACGGAGGGCATTAGACGCTGAACACGAACCAACTTACGGTTATCTACTTATTTTTTTTTTCATTTACTGGTTAGTGTTTAGGAGGCGTTATTACCGCCCTTAGTATGCCAGATTAAAGGAATGCAATAATGTACGTTGCTTTGTATACTCCAATGATTAAATTAGATTAATTAAATTAATTAAATTAAATTAAGTTTTTATTTATTTTACTTTTTGCAGGTGATACTGGATATAGACATATTGTAGGGTCTTTTTTGTTTGTTTGTTTTCAAATCGCCCATACTCGGATTTCGGAATCGCTCGCGTTCACTTTCTATCTCCATCCTTTATTACTCGTATTCTATTTAGGTCTGCTTAAATGCACGTTTGTTAGATCATAAACTCATAACAAAGGTGCATTGATGCAGTACTAATTGACATGTAGATAGTTGGCCACCTAAAGCCAATTTCAGGGAGTTTATGCTTCATTCCTAGTTTAGTTGAAAGCTTCTCCCCTTAATATAAAACCATTAGCCAACCAATCAAAGATCAGCTCTCCCGCCGTCAATTTGTCAACACAAGCATGAAGCGTTACTATAAACAGGCATGTTACTATTTTTATTGTAAATATCCTACATAATTGATTGACAATTCTCTATTTTTAGAGATAATGGTTATTTTTATGCTTATTTTATATCTAATTGATTTATTTATTATTTATTATTATTTTGTTTATAATATTTATGCAACTTCCCCGCAAAACCAATGCTTATCTGAGATTTAATTGATAAACTGATATAATTAATTTTAGAATACTACGCTAAACTAATATAGAATAGAGACGAGGTATTAGTGAGATAATTTTTGCGGGTATTTTTGACAAGGATAAGTTTAACGATAATGGATAGTGGTATTAAGCTAGTTTGGTTGATTGGTTATCTTTACTTTCAAGATCGTCGATTAATTCTCTAGCTTTCTTAGTTGAAAACCATCCTCCTCCACCAGAAACAAAGAGTCTTCGTTGTTTCTTTCTCTCGCCATGAAGAACTTTTTGTTTAATCTCTGACATGGAATAAGGTGTTTGATTAGGACCGATAAGGATAAAGTGTTTAGTAGTTGATGTTAGAGTAAGAGTGGGAGTGGAAGGGGTAGAGACGGGGGGAGAGATGGGGGTAGAGATGGGGGCAGAGACGGGGGTAGTGGTTGGCACTTTAGTTGATGTTGATGTTGATGTTGATGTTGACGCTGAAGCTGAAGCTGACGATGACGCTTTTCCTGGTCTGAATTTACTAACATTCTCAGTTCTATCTTTCTCAACATAAATAGTTGATTCTACAAATGTGACTTTAGGCTTCTTCTTATCTTGTGGAAGAGGAGTAAGTAGTTGATTTTCGCTTAGATTCTGATTTTCATTCTGATTCCCATCCTGATTCTCATTTTGATTCTCATTCTGAAGTCTTTTATACAAGTCAAAATGATTTGGTGTATTCATTCCATAACTTCTAACAACATATCTATTTTGAAATAAAGGTTTATTAGCACGGTTAGGATGAAAAATATCATTACTTGAATATCTCTTAATGATGCCACCACTACCACTGCCTACGTTATTGGCGATACCAACTTTTGCTTTACCTTTATCAAGAGGCATTTTCAGATTTTCGATACCACTCGTACCACCACTATGTTTATTACCATCGTTTTCCTCCATACCTTTTTTAACCACTTTGTGCCATTCCTTTACTCCTTCCTTCGTTCCTAAATCAAAGGCTCCCGTATTGGTCTTCAGGATAGGGGAAGTATGAATCCCAGTAGTTGAAACAACATAGGGCCAAGTGGATGATGATTTCAATGGGTTAGTACTGAATTGAGGGTTTCCAATAACTTTATTATCTGCCGGTCGACGTCTTAACTCATTCAATCGCTCAACGACCTCTTTGACAGAATGCTGTTGATCGGTTTGATCGATTTTAAGTTGTTTAATTTCTCTGTCCAATTCCTGGATTGATTCAGCTATTGAAACATTAATATGAAGTTGCTTTGTTTGAACTTCTGAAAGAGTAGTTGAATTAAGGCTATGGTTTATATTAATATTCCTTTGAATATGTTGAAGATCATCCTCAAGTTCTAATTCTCGTTGATTAAGACTATCAATAGCATTTTCTATTCTCAATATCTTTGCGTCATATTCAATATTCTTCCAATTATTAATTGTTGACATACATTTTATAGCTAAAATTGAACATACAATGATAACTAAAAGCATTCCCCATAATGTATAACTAATTGATGTACTAGTAGTAATTATTTGTCTAGTAATTGGATTAATTTCCATATCAATTTGTGAATTCTGTTTCAATTCGATATAATCTGCCTTTAAAGATTCAAAGTCAGAGCTGGGAGTAAGTTAGTAAAATACGTGAGAGTTATAAACGAAGGTAGTTCCACAAACCGAAGTTGTTCTAAATCATTAGAAACAAAAGCAGACAAGAAACGTTTACAAATGGAGAAGCGAACATCTGGAGTGACAATATAAGCCATTGCAAGGCAACAAATACTTTTAAAACATATTCCAGGTAAATTTTCTCCTGAAAAGGAGGGTAGAAGTCTTGGTCGATAATTATCATCAGAGTTGGCATTTGACATAATCGACAATGAAGACGATGATAAGTCCTCTTCGTCTCCAATTCTATTTAAAATTGGACTTTCATTTAGATTTGAAGCAGACGTTTTATATAAATCCTCTTCATCTCCAATTCCGTATAAAATTTGAGATTCATATATATTTGAAGCAGACATTTTGGATAAATCCTCCTCTTCTCCAATTTCATTTAAAATTGGAGTTTCAATTATATCTGAAGCAGACATTTTGGTTAATTCACTCGCTGACGACAATCTTTTGTGAGTAGAATGAAAGGTAAACAAACCAAGGATGAAAGGCAGCAAAGCAGGTTTAAATATGCAGGGGTTTGTTGTTTTGATCACGTGATCGTTTGAACCCTCATCTTGCCTTAGCTTTTCCCAACCGGCGTTTCAAATACAACCAATTTAAAGCTAAATTCCGGTAGAGTTGGTAGGTTTACTGCTCAACCCTCAACTCTATAGCCATTCAATACCGTACCACCTATACGTTCAATGCTGGTCTCTCAGAAACAGCCTAACCTCAATTATAAAATAAAACGTTAAAAATTAACTTCCAGAAAAGCTACTTAAATCCGAGAATTAAACTTAATTTCAACTCAAGTCAACGATTTCAGTCATGCGATGAATTCGACAAATAGTGGGGTGCGCAGAATTTTAGCAATGATTTAAACGTATTTATCCGACATAATCATGTCACCTACCTTTTCTGTTTCTCTTGGCTGGAACAATCATCCGAAAAAATCCGAATCGGGATTCCGAATAGTTATCGACGTTAATATTAATGCTTTTCACCCTTTGGAATAAAGAATTTAAACACTATTGATTGGTTAAAAGTTTCTTAATGGCTTTTAAACCATTTTAAACCCAATGACTTCTTTTGTATTATTATAACGAGATTTTTTTGTACATTATTGGTCATATTGATTTGCACTTGATCATACATATACGGACAGAAGTAGGCATCATCAACCATTCGTGCTTCACTTGATCGGATTGTCGACGGGGAGTAGATCTCGACGTCATCAGTGGGGTTTGTGCATACAATTAGGACCGCCTTTTGGAAGAATATAATGTTTCATAAATAGAATAATGGAAGAAATAATATTGAAGAATAAATAGACGATCATATCCAAAATATGAAAAATATTTTAAAGTAGGTTAATACGTTCATTTTTGAAATACTCACGACTTTGACTCACAAGCTACAGTATCTGTCATTTACTACTAACCTACAACTATCATTCATCCACTGACCTACGATATTTCACGTCAATGTATATTACTATTATAACTATACAAGCTTATCTATATTAAAGATATTTATTGGTTGACTATTGTTAAACTGTTGCATCATAATGACCTTACAAGATAAAAATGTCGGTATAACAACCGCAACATCTTATGAAAATCAAGAAATAACTGAAGATTTTGAAGCTCTTCCTAGTTATCCCGATTCGATAGCTAGTGATTCTCCCCCTCCAAGTTATCACTCAACCAAAAGAAAACTAAAAGCTAGGCATATCCAACTTATTGGCATCGGTGGTACTATCGGTACTGTATTATTTGTTCAACTTGGTTCTACTTTATCTAGAGGAGGCCCCGGTTCTTTATTTTTGGCTTTCCTTATTTGGTGTTTCCCAGTGTTATGTATCACAAATTCAACCGCTGAAATGGTAACATACTTACCATTACCTTCACCGTTTATCCGATTAGCTGGACGGTGTGTGGACCCTGCATTGGAAATCATGGCTGGATGGAATTTTTTTATTCTTCAAGCGACATTAGTTCCTTTTGAAATCACAGCTGTAAATATTATAATTCATTTTTGGGTTGATGGATATAGTCCTGCTATTACTTTGTCAATACAGATTGTATTGTATGTCCTTATCAATCTTTTTGCAGTTAGATTTTATGGAGAATCTGAATTTTGGCTTTCCCTTGGTAAAGTGGTCTTAGCAGTTGGGTTGATTTTATTCACTTTTATTATTATGGTTGGAGGAAATCCCAAGCATGACGCTTTTGGATTTAGATACTGGAAAGATCCTGGATCGTTTGCTGAGTATCAATCAACTGGCTCGATGGGTCGGTTTTTAGGATTTTTCACATGTCTTGTTCAGGCTTGTTATACAATTGCCGGGCCTGAATACGTTTCCATGACTGCTGGAGAAGCTGAAAATCCTCGAAAAGTAATGCCAAGAGCTTATAAGGGTGTTATTATTCGTTTAGTATGTTTTTTCATTCTTGGTGCTTTGTCGATGGGAATTGTAGTTCCTTATAACGATGAAGAACTACTAACTGCTATCAACTCCGGTGCTCCAGGTGCTGCTGCTTCTCCTTATATAATTGCAATGCAAAGACTAGGCATTCCAATTTTACCTCATATTGTCAATGCACTAGTCCTTACTGCCAGTTTTTCTGCTGGAAATTCTTATGTTTACTGTGCTTCGCGGTCTCTTTACGGTATGTCTCTTGATGGACATGCTCCTCGGTTCTTCAGTAAATGTTCCAAAAATGGTGTTCCTATTTACGCAGTAGCAGCAGTTCTATCGTTTGGTATGCTTGCTTTTCTGCAGCTTGGAAATACTGCTCAAACTGTGCTAAATTGGATTGTAAATATTGCAACTGCCTCTCAACTCATCAACTTTGCCATTATGTCTTTGACATACTTGCGATTTTATTATGCCATGAAGGAACAGGGAATGTCTCGAGATTCTCTTCCATATAAAGGATTTTTCCAACCTTATTGTGGATATATTGGGTTAGTTTGTGCTAGTGTCATGACTCTTCTTTCAGGCTATGCTGTGTTTATAAAAGGCAATTGGAGTGTAACTACGTTCATCTTTTCGTACGTTATGATTCCTGTTGATATAATGATTTATGTTACTTGGAAGTTGGTGAAACGAACTAAAGTTCGATCTCTAAGTGAAATTGACTTGATATCGGATATAAAGGAGATCGAAGATTATACTTCGAATTTTGTAGAAAAACCTTCAAAGACGATATTGGGTAAGATTATGCGAGTTGTTGTTGGTTGATGAGTTGTAGTCTTATTGTATTATATGTATTTTAAACGAACAGTCAGGGCAGAGCCCAACTGCTGAAAGGCAGATAAAAGTAGATGGAATATTTAAATTAAGTTATAGAAACGGTGCACATGCAAAAAACTAGAATAAAAATCATAAATAAATAATATCTGTACAGAGTGGGGAATAATAAAATAATAAAAGAAAAAAATGTTCGCGTCGCGTAATCTACAAAGGTCTATCACCTCCGCTGACCATTTGACGGGCCTTACCAGACCACAAACTTCTCTTGTTAAGACCAACAGCAGCAATAACTGCTTGCTGATAATAAGCGGTTTTCAATGCAGCTTCCATAGGAGATGGAGCAACCTTCTGATTGGTAGAAATAGTAGAAAGTGCTGCAATGAATTTGGATTGGTTGGGTGTGACAATTGTAGGGATAAGATCATTACTATGTCTATCTCTATAACCGCAAATTGGGATATTGTGGTATTTGTCAGTCCAAAAAGGTCTTGATAATGATGTAGAAGGGATGGAGGGAGAAACTGGGGATTCAGATGGGGAGCTGGCTGAAGAACAATCACTATCACTTTCATCGTCGGTGAGTCCAGCAGCAGAATCATAATCTAAGAATTCTTCAATTGAAGGTTCAGAATTGGAATCACTGGAATTGGTTTTCATGATGTTCACTGCCCTTTCGGTGATGTCAGATTTAACAGGTGTAGTGGTAGTGATTGTTTGCTCGGTTTTTACGAGGATAGAAAAGGTAGATGAATCATCTTGCTCGTTAATAGGCCATCTTCTTTCAGCAATAATCTGTGAACTATCTTCGACAAATTTTTCAAAAGAAAGATGAGAAGCTTCATCTTCATCATCGACAGTAAGATCGACCAAAGGAATGTCTGTATTAATAGTTTCCATATCAAATGGATTTTCCTTGTCGTGAGTATTACCATCTTCATCAACACCTTGTGTATACCTGGATTCATATTGGAAGTTAGGAAGTTCATCGTATGAGAAATAATCAGAATCCTCTTCACTTTCGGCCTCAGAGTCGGATAATGAACTAGAAGAATCATCATCACTATCATCAACTTGAAGATTGGGCTCTTCCCGTTTGATTCTAATTTTTAAACCTTCTCCAGCAGTATTTTCATCTTCTTTGTTTCGTTGACATCGAGAAAGTCTGTTGGGTGGGCGAGTCAGGGTGTGGGTTGGTTTAGGAGGGAATTCTATAACTCGAGCTCGTTTGGTTGTGTTTTTTGTATTGTTGAAAGTATTTCTTCTAGAATTCTCAGTTAAAATATCATCATCATCATTCTCTCTAGATCTTTTAGGAGCAGAAGGAGCATCCTCAGTATGATTATCGATTACAATGGCTGGACCACCAGATTGTCTTCTAGCTGAGGAACGAGTGACCATTGATGAAGAAGGAAGAGGAAGAGAATTTGCTTTGCTTCTTGAACCAGCAGAAACTCTTCTAGTAATTGCCATGTTGAATTATTGAGTATTAAATACAATATTGAAAGGACCCTCGATTAGATAAAGAAAAAGGGATTCGGAAAAAATAGCCAATCCAGACTAATGTAGTTAATAGAACGCTAACAAGATGAAGTTAAGAGAGATCGATAAAGCGAAATGAAAGAAAAAGCAATCTAACTTTCAATCGAAGAATTAATTGAATAACGATTATCGAATGTACAATTTCTTTGAGAAAAAATAGGGATATTTTGAGATAAACAAAAGAGAAAATATCGAATATTACGGTACCCTAAAAAGTATTTCACTTTTCTCGTCTAACGTTATCTATCTATTGATAATCAATGATTAAAGTCGATTGATTGATTTATTCTTTCGTTTCAAAATCAAATCAATAATTCAATAGTATAATCTGAAATCTCAAACAAGTTAAATTACAAATATACAAAAATTGAGTGGTAAATAAATTTCTATGGTTTAATGTCTTTCCCCCTATAATAATTTTTTATTTTATTTTTTTCAGATTTTTTTTAGTGATCGGCATTAGGGCTGCAGAAGTAAAAAATCTTTCTTTTAAATTTGTTTGTTCTATACCCTAAGTTTTTGGAAATAGATTGGACGGGATTGGCTTTGTCTCACAATTTAGGACGTGGTGGTATGTCATCTCATCGGGGGTAGAAGATAGAGGTGTAACGAGAGATAAAGCTGATACGGAATCGATATCGTGGGAGTATTCTAAGGGAACGGACATTCCCATCATATCATTCCACTTTCAAAGTCATCATACCGATTCTTTGTCACTGCTGATATTTCCAACTATCGTAAGCAGAGGCACATTGGCCGGCTATGTCAGAGGTTGACGTAAACTGCGACGATGACTGACTTACTTTCCTAGCATAAATGCGTTTACGTTTAAGCCGGCCCGGATTTCCTATGCTAATATGCATATTTTGCGCCCATCTCCAACGTTCGTTGGCTCTTGTTTAGGAAATAAATATGAAAGGCACTGAAAATGTATGCATATTGAAAGTTCTGTGCGGCCATGAAATATCGTCATGTACCTTACGGAAGAAATTGATACGGATATAAATGGATATTGGGTGATAATTAGTTGCCATTATAGGTAGATATTAAGTTGAATGTTTATGACGACGGGTACTTGAGTCGATTGTTTACGATCTGGGTTAGATCGGTGAGGCAAAGAAGGAGGATATGATCGATTAGGATATGATCGATTTGGCCGTTATCTGGGGATTTTTTTTTTGGTTAGTTGGTTAGAATGAGATCCGGCTATGTCCGTGTTTATTTCCGGTAAATGCCGGAGCATGTTTTATATGCTTGTTAAATAACTTGTTCAAGAAAGGTTAGCATTTAAGTTTGATCGGATTCAAATGGTGGCAGTCAGGGCGGTGTAAAGCTGGAGTGTATGAAATGGGTAATAAAGAGAGGGATAACAAGTGTTTGTTGAAGCCAAGGTTAGAGATTATGGGGATGACGTAGACTGAGACAAGTATCAGGGGAGCAGTCAGGACCGTGAATGGTATGATCATACTATGCAGATATATGGGTTGACAAAAATATACATGCAAAAATTGCAAAAGATAATGACAACTACGAGGTTCGAACTCGCGAGGACTTGCGTCCAGCAGATATCTCAGAATAGATTCTTAAGTCTGCCGCCTTAACCACTCGGCCAAATTGTCTGGGATGAATTAAAATGAAGGTCTTCCAGTGGTCCTTGAATGTAAATATTATAAAATTCGTGTTTTTTTTGAAGTTCCGTTTTAGGGCGTAAATAGACAATAAATGATCGTGAGCTGAACCCTCTTAGCTTAGTCGTGACCTGAACTGAATCCTATTAACTTGGATGGTCACAATTCCAATCCACTGGCATGAATGTGGCGGAGAGAGAATTTTATGGATATTAATTTGTTACAGTAGCTATATTATTAAATATCGTTGGTCCTTTAGACTTAAATAGACAATGATGTCGAATTAAATGCTCTGTTAAGACCAGAAACAAATCACAAATGAAAGATAAAAGTATATTCCATTGTTAACCTTTTTCTATAGCTATATTTAATTTCGTACTAGTGCTACAAATGCCGGTGCCCGGCCAATAATTCTAATTGTCTAAATTGGTTTGGAATTGTTGTACCACAGTCATATAAAGTCACTGACGTCAATTGATTATCTATCTATCCATCGGCCAATAAATTATCATGACTGAATTGAATTCCGTTGTGGATAAGACACCATATTCAAGCAATCAAACAATGCCTCAAATAGATAACCGGCGAATTTCAGCCGGTATAGACGTTTGGCGAAGCATTATTGCGTCATGAATTGTGTCAGATGATTGCTCGAAATTACTCTGCTAAGCTTGTAGATATCAATGAAGTTTAAATTAAATTGGAGGATGCTTAAGCTCACTTTGTATAGAATTTTCTCTCATCTTGCAGTACCGTTAAATCTGCTGACCAGGACCCATTTGCTACTCTTCATATCACAGTTTATTACCATTACGTAGCAAAATACATCAATCCCTCATACAAAATACTAACGATGGAGTGAGAGAGTACGGACGATAACGTTGTAATCTGAAAATATGCAAGCAGAGAGATCCCATAAATCCACTATATTTCCATTCCTTATTGAATATATTGGATGGTCTCCTTTATCCCACTAGTTTAACCAGATTGACATACTCTCTATATTCATTAACAACATGCCGCCAAACATCCTCAACATTAAAATTTATTAACATCTAACTTATCTTATATAATCAAGGTATACTATGCTGATTTATGAGTTAGTAATCGGCAATCCATACCACCGTAAATAATCCACAAATTCCATCTCAACCCAATATTTCTCAAGAAAACTCAGATTCATTAAATCAGTTATTTTGTTTTCGTAGTCATTGGGTTTCCCCTCGTACAGTGTGAATAAAAAAATCATCATAGCGAACTTAAGAAAGTAGAGCCAGCAAATAATGTATGTAAACGAACATTAACACTTAACACTTACCAAAGGTATCAAAATAAATGAATCTGAAACGGACTTTACTACTGAACTACTAACTAACTGTTAATTCCTCTCCATGAATCCACACCACAATCCACATCAATCATAACACAAAAGTCAGTTCCCCCTTTCGAAGGAATAATGCGACCTTTCATCAAATCCCAACCACCAATAATCGATTGTACGGTCGATTATTCTTTACCAAGTATTACCCCGGTGATGGTCAGTAATTATGTCCGCCCGGTCGACCAAAATCCTCATTCAAAGTGCCATAATTGATATTTCACAATCTCACTTACCTAAACAACAAATGTTAGTATTATAACACACTATCGCCTCCGGCGGCCGGGCGCTGCCCGGACCCGTTTGTGTCGCTCTGCGACATCTCAAATCTATCTCATATCACAAGTACTCATAAAATGTTTTAACGAATAACAGGTTATCTTCAGAATTTCTCAGCTGGAACAATTGGTAAAGATTATTAATCACAGTGATAGCTTAGATTGATTTAAGACTGCCTCATCCACACATTCTCTAAACTTACACTATAAAGGTATCTTAACTACATGTTGGCATTTCACCAGTAAAAGTAAAATGAAATTTGAAAATAAATTACCACAGAAATTTTTCATTTATATATCCATCCTCCTGATCGGCCGGGTAATAAACACTCTTCACTTCTGTAACGCGCCGCCGATAGTCGGGTTGGGAACCACCAACTTTACGATGCTGCCACCACAGTAGGGGACCATCTCGATCCAAAGGTCTGCCTCCGGCGGCTGGGCTCCGCCCAGACCCGTTGCTCGCTGCGCTCGTTCATACCCACATTCTCAGCATTCTGGCGGCCCAGTATGTATGTTGGACCCTGAACTCAATTTTAAGCTCACGCGCCCATATTGGGGAACACGGCTGAAATGGGGAGAATCGCTGGGCCACCGCTTCACCAGAATCTCAGTTGCTGACCAGTGGATCCTAGGTCAAATATCTTCTCCAAAATTCATTAAACCCTTAAATAGACACTTAGAAGATAAGTGGCTATTAGGACAGCTTGTATACTCTTTTGAAACTTTGTTGGCTGCATAACTTTCCTTGATTTTCTCTTTAATTGCCACCTTTCAAGAGATCGGATTCGTAAGTTGAGAGTTTAATGGTGAGAATCGGACGGTAATCGTGCTGGGAGATAGCGAGCGACATCTAAGTTGTCTCTCACTCTCTAGTGAATGACAATTGAGACGATTAGCTGAAGCGATAACTGGAGGATTGACCTAGCAGAGTCCAACCGGGATGTTCTATACTAACTTGATGATCTTATAGCAGACATTACAGATTTTTTGAGTGGTTCTGCCCCTATTTGTTCTTTATACTTCCTACGCTGGGACTGAAACCTCTGAAAAATCCTCTTTTGGTTAGAGTTGGGCCATTCAACTATTAAGTGACGCCCTTCACGAATAGTAGCACCTTTGCAGCTTTGCTGCCTGTCCATTCTTTCGTTTCTTCAAAAGCATGTCATTTTCTTTTTTTCTTTTCTCATATCTACTGGGTGGTGTGACATTTATTCCATTACTAGCCATAGCGGTTTGGTATTTATATCTTCCCAATGCGAATATTGCACTCGATGATGCTATAGGTGCCAAAGTCGGTGAAGAGCTTAGTCCAGAAGCAATTGCGGGAGATTCTGTTCCAACGTCGAGATCTGAAAGTGCATCACCTGTAGAAGACGGACCTGAAACGACGTTTAGTCCTGTACCATCATTAGCCAATGGCGGCGAAAAGGACAATACATATATTGCCGGATGGATTACAGTATCCAGGGAGTACTTCATATACCCGTCGGGTGGGTCTAAGGACACATTAAAGCCTCCAGATCCATCAGCGAATGACTTATCCATGCTTCAAAGCACAGATTCGGCGTATTCGTCGCTTTATAAGCTTATGAGTAGCAATAGACGGGGGTCGAGATCGACCCCGTCGTCAGCCAGCATAGCGGTGTCTTCTGAAACGCAGAGCATTTTCTCGTCCTCATCAAGGAGCATTATGGATGACTCGGTGTCATCTTCCGGCAGGAGATCGAAATCGTCGAAACTGAATAAGCTTTATGCTGTCATCAGGTGAGTGTGGTTGCGTATACACCTCTCCGCGGAGCGGAGCAACGGGTCCGGGCAGAGCCCGGCCGCCGGAGGCAGGCCTAAGTTCCACTTCTAACAAAGTAATAGAGACGGAAAATTGCTACTTCATACAAGTTCAGAGTTGCATAGTACTCATAAATATTTGATTGAAATTAAGGATCATGTGGTCTCTTTGTGGCCCCCAGGTGTACCAGACGGAGAATTGTTCTTGAAAAGGTCTGCAATTTGTTTGGTCAAGAAGGATACTCCTGGTGGATTAGACACTGTGTTTCAAGATCCTTCAAACCCTCCGAAGGATGCTTTCTATCTGTATACAGATGGATGTTACGACAAAGAAGGATTCTATTTCGCATTGATAAATGCTTCGAAATCTAGCAAATTTTCTGATGATTTGAGAAGCTATGATCCTTCTTATATGGCAGCTCCTTTTTCTTTTAAAGATGAGGATTTGACAAAGTTGTTCGTTGCCACACATATGTCTGCAGATGCTAGTACTAGATGGTTTAATGCCCTGGTTGGACGTCTCTTTTTGTCAGTAAAAGATACCGCTAAAATGGAAACTTACTTCAGAAACAAAATTGTAAATAAATTGTCTAGGATTAAACGTCCTAGTTATTTGAGTGAGATTGACGTCCAAAGAATCGATTGTGGCGATTCTGTACCATTTATATCGAACCCGAAAATAGGAAATTTAAACAGAGAAGGGGAGCTAACTGTCGAAACTAATGTTAGTTATGATGGTGGATTTTCTGTTGTAATAGCAACAAAGGCAAACTTGAATTTAATGAAGTTTAAGCCTGATGTTTCATTGGTTTTGGCTGTAAAGGTGAAGAAATTAGAAGGCAAATTGATATTCAAAATTAGACCTCCGCCATCCAATAGAATCTGGTATGCTTTTGAGAAGCCTCCTCTAATGAATTTGTCAACCGAACCAATCATAGGTGCAAAGACTGTAGGATTCTCATATGTTACGAATATTATTGAGAATAAGATTAGAGAAGTGGTTAAAGAGTCATTAGTAATGCCGTCGATGGATGATATGTCATTTTTCAACACGGAAGACGATTTTTATAGGGGTGGTATTTGGGATTATTCATTATTGGAGAAGACAGTGGCTACTGAAGAGAAGCAAGCTGCGGAGTTTGAAGAAGAGGTCGAGATAGATTTAAATGACGATTTGTCTAAAGGACCTAAAGTTACTAGATCAAAAACAGTTCCAGCTACACTTTCCGTATCATCAGCTACTGAATTGAATGAAGGAGTTGGTAATCTTCGCCATAGAAGTCGTACCAGTGTCAGTTCTGTTGGTGATATCGATAGCGATGTTGTTAGTGAATTGGATTTGGAAAGTGAAATTTTAGGTTTAAGCAGAGGTGGGGATTCGCCAACATCCGCAACTGCATCAACGCCAGTTATTGCGAATGAAGGTGCCAACTCTAGTGATTTTAATATATCAGATCATATTGGTGAATTGAAAGGATTTGGATATTCATCAGATGGTAAGATCATTCAACAGCAAGTGCCAGTAGAGAAGAAAGAAGGATTAAGTGGAGCTGGTTTGGCAACAAAAAAGTTCTTAACTAAAACATGGAATTCGTGGTATTCGAAGGATAAGCAAGGAAAATCACAAAATTCGTCAGCTTCTGTTAGTACAGGAAGTGATGGGAGTGATGCAGAGAATACTATTACTCCCACTGCTAGTCCATCTAGAAACAACCCTCATAAATCCTCAACAATTAAATTAGCGCCTGCTCCTCATGAATTTCCTCGTGAGTTTCTAAGTTCTATCCATGATGGAACCAATCCTTATGGACCGGCTCCAGAGATGAGATTACCAATGACATATCCATCTCCACAGACAGGACAGGCACGAAGATTTAGTACTAGCAGTAATCAAGAAAAGATCATTCCCAATGTTGCACCTCCAACCAAAGTTCCCAAAAGAAAACCAGTAGGAGGCGCAGCTTCAGAAAATTCCAATGATGTTAATGGTAGCAGTGATTTTGATGCTGGAGTTGATGAATCTTCTGATTCCTTACGAGGAAGCGTATCCACCCTCACAGGTGATGCCACTGAATTGCCTTCAAATGAAGATATAAACTATCAAGATAGTGCCATTTCCAGTCCTCCATTCCCGCAGATTGTTGTTTCATCACCGTCTACTCTTGCGCGAAGTATGTCATCTATCTCTGTCACTTCCTCGTCAGATGCTGATTCTGTTCTATCCAACGGCACCAATTCAATAGGGTCACGAAGAATGTCGTCTGTCTCTGTCAAACCCAGCGAACCCAAACAATCGAGTGGAGGAGATTCGATCAGTTTCCACCCCAGTCCCCCTACTACTGTTACTACCACCATATCTGCTATCACGTCTGCCTCTCAACATACATATTCTGCATCTGTCCCTACTTCACCTCGCGTTCTTCCCTCGTCAGCGCCCATCCCTACATCGCCATCATTTACCAACATTTTGCAACCCACCACCGTTCTTCCTACTCTTTCCCCCAAAAGTCCAGTTCGACGAAGTAACACAGTCAAGCGTAAAGCGGTTGGATCAGCACCGTCTCGCCCCGAGCACAAATCTCGGTCCACGAAGTCTTTTTCATCAGATGACGAAGTCACGTTGACAGTAGTTAAATCCGAATCTCTGCCTATATAAACGACTTTGTTATTTATTTTCCATCTTCGCTACACCCCAGACTTTGCCTCCGGCGGCCGGGCGCTGCCCGGACCCGTTGCTCCGCTGCGCGGAGGACGTGGAGAAAAGGTTCATGATAGAAATTCCCTCCGCGGAGCGAAGGAACGGGTCCGGGCAGCGCCCGGCCGCCACAGGCAAATGCGTGTTATTAATATAATCCTATTCCTATAAACTAACAATATAGACTGACTTGACAACATCTTGTCTTTAAACGCTACAAACAAATAAATAGAAGTAAAAAAAATAGTAAGGAGTGACAACTAATGATCTGATAATCGACCTTCACTCAAATTAGTCGAAATAATACAAACTTTAAGTTCACTTAAAAACCGTGAACTTGGATAGTCTTCTTGTCAATTTGCAAAGCACTGTTCAAGAATTCCATAACCTTTCCACGTTGATCTCCTTGAAATTGAAGAATATCTCCGAGTTCCTCGTCCTTGTTGATATGACCGTTGCAGCCAAAATCTTTCTTAAGAGTTTTGAGGATTCTTTTCATATCATACTCAGCAGGAAGTCCCTGAACAGTAGTTATAGTCTTACGACCATTACGCTGCTGACAACGGATATGAATATAATTAGTCGACTGAGTATCGTCGTCACCAGTATCGGCGAATGGATCAAAAGACTTGAGGTTTTCGATGGATGTAGACATAAACTATTGGCACTAACGGAACGGGTGTTTCCGGTTAAATGGAAATATAAATTAAAAGTGGAGCGCGAGTTGTTGGGGTTTTACTGGGATATGCGTTGGAGTTTGATAATTCAAATCACACACGCAAAGTAATAAAATTAAATTTAAGGAAAAAAAGTTTGGTGACTTTTTTGTTGTGGTTGATGATGTAAGGTCGAAAAGAGGGAAAAAAGAAAGAGAAAGAAACTCCAGAATTCTTTATTTAAGTCAGAGAGCACTGTAGGCGCAGTGATTCATATGTGCGGCTAAAACCGAAACGTTTTGATAGTTGTGTTGAAGGAGTTGAGGGTTTTTACTGTAATAGGGAATGGGATTTAGGGTGCGGCGTGGGTTGGGAGAGCGGTAAGAGTGATATCTACCCAGCTAGGACGGGAGCTAGTGGGGGAGTGAGAGGAACTAGCAGTAAGACAGCGGTTTGAAGGAGGAGGGAGCAAGAGCTGGCAAGAGCTAGCAAGAACTAAAAAGAACCTCGAGATGGGAACTGATGGCGCGAATAGAAAGAGCAAGGGCTTAGCAAATAAATTAGGAGGACCGACAAACTATCGAAGAGTGTGTTAGTTGGGCAGAGTTGCTTAAATCTTGTGGTGTTTTCTGCTGGTTATATTCTGCTGTGGATCTGGATTGGCCCACGGGTCTGATCTTCCTTTACGAACAAAATCGAAAGAGTGGTCGGCTACTCATTTTGCTGGTGCTATGGTGCGAATTCTATTCCATCGCTGGTAGAATGCTTAGTGATAGGGTGGTGTGATATTAGGGTTGCGTAATTAATCAGATGCGGAATCATGGTATGACAAATTGTGGGCTGAGTGAGCTATGGTATAAGCCTTGTGACTGATACTATTAAGGTAGAGGACTGAACAATATTATCAGTTCTTAAGGATTCTTTGAGATTCTCTCGGACAAACCTCTGTCGCGTTTCATTCCGGATAGTACAGTGTGTTTGAACAGCTGCTACTACTGTTATACATATGCACCAGTCGTTATCTGTGTAGATGCAAGATAAGATAATAGTCCCCTGATCGACAGTCGAAGCTCATTCCGATGACACAAAAAGACGGAAAAAACATATATTTTAAACTGGGAAGTGATGACGACGATTTAAGAATTATACAAGATTATATCGATCATACAGGATATTAATATTCATATAAGTAGTAATCTTAGAACTTAGTGTATATTCTTATCTCACGAGCGAAGTCGCTTTTGCAGAGTAGCGCGAATCGGAGTCGAAGAGCTGAAGCCCGCGCCCGCATAGAGTAGTATAACTCGTACAGAAGAAGTAGCGGGTCACAAGAAATAACCAAACATTATCGAAAACTTCCGCACGGTTTTCTTGTCACTGCTAAATCTTTACCCGCTACCTAGAAAATTACTTTGAAGACAATATCTCCCAAACGTCGTCCACTCCTATATTCTGGAGTGAGTTCGGCTGCCAAAGCTCGTATGTTTATCACCTCCAAGAAATACCACCTTAAAAGCTTCCTATCGAGATTCATTATAAATCACATGACTGTGATGTAAGGGTTGCTTATCTTGTTGCCGCACGGCATACGATCAACCGGGGCGCAGGGCTGGCGGGGAGAGCGGTGAGTTGTTGATATTTCAACGGTCCGGCAAAGCGGCATTGTTCAAGGAGAGACAGATAGACTGACAGATACGTCGATTTGAACGAACGCAATTTGTTGTGGATTTACGGGTGAAGTTTGCCAATTGAACTGGTAGGTACGGAGCCATGCCTCCGGCGGCCGGGCTCTGCCCGGACCCGTGGCTCGCTGCGCTCGTTCGTCCACGTCCCTCCGCGGAGCGGAGCAACGGGTCCGGGCAGAGCCCGGCCGCCGGAGGCAAAACAAGATGACAGAATACTAACCACATGGATTAGAGAGAAATATGTCGGCAATGTCGCACACAGGTGCGTTGTCTCGAGCAGAGGCTGATTTAGGAGCTCATGTGAAAAAGGCTACTAATCCTGATGAAACTGCTCCTAAAAGAAAACATGTAAGAGCTTGTATTGTATATTCTTGGGATCATAGATCCGGTAGAGCATTTTGGAATGCTATGAAAGTCCAACCGCTACATAATGATGAGATCCAGGTATTCAAGGCATTGATTACTATTCATAAAGTCCTTCAAGAAGGTCATGGGTCAGTACTGAAAGAAGCTCAGGCTCATGTCAATTGGATTAATTCTTTGACTCATGGCGTTGGTCAGGGACAAAGTGTAAATCACGGATATTCCAGATTGATTCAGGAATATGTCCGGTTGTTGCTGAAAAAGTTATCATTCCATAGACAACATCCTGCTTTTAATGGCACTTTTGAATATGAAGAGTATATTTCCTTGAGAAGTGTAAATGATCCTAATGAAGGATATGAGATAATCATCGATTTGATGAATTTACAAGATGCAATTGATGATTTCCAAAGATTGGTTTTTTCATCATTGCATAGTGGAAGATCAAATGAATGTAAAATTTCTTCCTTAACTCCAATGGTTGCTGAATCATATGGAATTTATAGATTTGCTACTAGTATGTTACGTGCTATGCATTCTACTGCTGGTGATTTGGAGGCTTTGGAACCTTTGAGATCAAGATTCTTAGCTCAACATAGACGTTTGGTGGATTTTTATTACGATTGTTCAAGTTTGAAATATTTGACAAGTTTGATTACAATTCCTAATTTAGGATCTCAAGCTCCTAATTTGTATGGTGAAGATGATGATGCAGCTCCAGCTTTGCCTAAAAGACCAGGACAAGGCGTTAGCATTGAGAGAGAACCTTCAATTACTTCCTCGCCAACCCCTACTCCTAGTGTTTTGCCGGAACAAGAATCTTCCGGTGATTGGTGGGGTAATAACGCTCAGTTACAACAGCAACAACAATTGGAAGAACAACAACGTCAATTACAAGCCCAGAGAGATGCAGAACTTCTTCGTCAACAACAATTGGCTTTACAACAACAACAGCAATTTGAAGAACAACAACGTCTTCAAATGGAACAACAACAGCAAGCTCAACAGGCTCTTATTCGTGATCAATTACAAAGACAAGCTGAAGGTAGAGCTGCTGAATTGGAACGTGATATTCTCCAACTTCGTGGTCAATATGAACAAAATCAACTAATGCTAGAACAATATGATCGTAGAGTTAAAGCACTTGAAACAGAATTAAATCAATTAAACACAAATACAAATTTACAATTGGGATCAAAGAATGATTTAATTCAATCTTTACAAGAACAAGTTTCAATGTGGAAAACAAAATATGAATCATTAGCTAAACTATATTCTCAGTTACGTCAAGAACATTTAGATTTATTAAGTAAATTTAAACAAGTTCAAACCAAGGCTGCTTCTGCTCAAGAAGCAATTGATAAGAGAGAACGATTGGAACGTGATTTGAAGGCAAAGAATTTGGAATTAGCTGATTTGATTAGAGAAAGAGATAGAGCTAGATATGATCTTGATAAGTCTCGTGGTAGTTCTAAAGATCAAGTTGAATCTTTAGAAAGAGATCTTCGCTTAATGCAAGATAAATTAAATGATGCGGAGAGATCTAAAGGTGCTGATTTGTCGTTGATGATTTCGAAACATAATCGGGAACTTTCGGAGTTAGAAGAGGCATTGAAAGCAAAACAAAGAGCTCTTAATGATATTGGTAATGGTCGTTCTATTAATGAAGATCTTCTGCGTGAAAAGGAAGAAGAAGCCGAAATTCTTCGTGAAACTATTACCAGCATGGAAGATGCAATGAGAGAAATAAGTTTAGAACAACGATCAGCACCTGGAAAAGTTGAACAACTTTCTTCAATTCTTGATGCAATTCTTAATGCTGCTGCAGAAAGAATTCAAGAATCTTTATTTGAATTTGAATCTCCAATGCAAGCTGGTAATCAAAATTCAACTCCAAATTATCTTTTATCTGTCATTGAAAAGGCATCTGCTAATGCCACTGATTTTTCAACTGCTTTCAATAATCATATAGCAGAAGAAGGAGAACAAGTTTCTGATCCATCTGAAATTATCAGAACTGCTACTTCATTTTCAAGTTCAATTTCTGATGTTCTTAACAATTCAAAAGGTGTTACTCGTCTTGCTCGTAATGATGATCTTGTTGATGATATCTCGGCAGCTGCTAGAGAATCTGCTGTTGCTGCCACTGCTTTTTTCTCTAGTCTTATCTCCGATCTTATCGCTGGATTGACTCCTGAAGACACTACTGATCTTGTAATTTCCTGTAATATCGAAGTTCAACAACATCTTCAAACTCTTTCTCATTTGGCAGATAAAATGGCTCCTAAATTGGCTGCCACCGCAATTAATGGTTCATCTGATCTTGGTGATATTGTTGATAATGAAATGGCAAGAGTTGCTCAAGCAATTGCTACTGCTACTTCTAAACTTACTGAACTCCTTGCTCGACCTAAAGATCCTAAATTCTCTACTTTTGATGTTCAAGTCAATGAAGCAATTCTTGCTGCAGCTATTGCTGTTACCTCTGCAGTGGCTGCTCTTATCAAATCTTCTACAGACTGTCAACAGGAAATCGTTGCTAGAGGACGAGGTTCATCTTCTCGTACTGCATATTATAAAAAGCATAATCGTTGGACTGAAGGTCTCATTTCAGCTGCTAAAGTTGTTGCCGGTTCCACAAATATTCTTATCTCTTCTGCTGATGGAGTATTAACTGGTAAAAATAGTCCTGAACAACTCATTGCTGCTTCTAACGAAGTTGCCGCTTCCACAGCTCAACTTGTTGCTGCTTCACGTGTTAACGCATCTTTCATGTCCAAGACTCAAGATAAACTTGAATTGGCTAGTAAATCTGTTAGTAGTGCCTGTCGTTCACTTGTTAACAAGGTTCAAGACATTCTTGCTCAACGTTCAACCATTCAAGCAGAAGAAATCGACTATAATAAGCTCACTCCTCATGAATTTAGAACTGCTGCTATGGAGCAACAAGTTGAAGTTCTTAAATTAGAACAGCAGCTTACTCTCGCTCGGAACAGGCTATTTGAAATTAGAAAAATTGATTATCAAAATGGAGATGAAGAGTAGATATATTTATGTAAAACTATTTAGGTAAAGATATAGTTCTCTGCAAAAATTCAAAGGTTCTTTGATCTTGCGCGTTCATTACTGAACTGTAGGACGTTAGTACATCGTTCGACTTTTTAATTATTAGTTTTCAAACTTACCCAAATTGTAACTTGTTGCAGCGTTAAATTGCAACTGTGGGCCAATTTAGCTCTTTCACGAAGGTTTGGTTTGCGGCACCGCTTGAAATAATTTTTTAATACTGCTGTAGTTGCTTTTGTGAATCGTGAACCTCGTTTTGTTCCCTTTCCACTGATTTTGTGCTCGCGAACAATTTTCGCAATGCGAAGTATTTCTACCTTCTCATTGTGGAGTATTTCGTTGAATACCTTATCAAGTTGATCCGTTGTATGGACCTGATATTGTGGGACGCTCTTTGAAGGTAGGTTAGTAATTATTAGACGAATTCCCGGGCCAAAGATACCACTTACTCCAACAGCCTCTAGAAAGCTTTCTTTGTAATTATTCACAATGTTCTCCCAAATTTGGTGTAAGTTGGGGCTGCGAAGATTATGAACTAGTCTTCGACTGGATTTTGGGAGAAACTCTGGAAGGAAACCAGGATCTATTTTTTCCCCAAGGTCGTAAGCTGCTTTATGTAATTCTTGGAGTTCTTCTAATTCCTCAAGCCCAATTTCCATTTTAATGACACTATTGAGGGACCAGCGATGGCTTAGCAAATTGAGGCATAATCAGGGTTTATATGTTAAGCAGGTGGAAATTGCATGCTTTTGTTTTTCCAGTACGTTCGCACTACATCGCCACCAACTGACTGAACTCAACTAGTTTGCTAATCAGCAGTACTTGCATTGAACTGCTCTTTGGAACTGTTAGTTTCGGATTAACTCTAATGTTTCAGATTTACAAGCGAGCTCTCTCTGCCGTCAAATTTCCACTGCCCTTATCAATTATCAATGCATATAGATATGCATAGAGATTGGGAGTTTAATCGAGCAAAAGGTTAAAACTGACAGTTAAAAATAGGGCTAGGGTATTGTAGTTAACTGCATAGTTTGATAGCTGTTTGGATTCGGTGACCCCTGAGAATTCTTAAATATCGTGCCTCAAAAGGAAAATTAATTAATTTCAAGTAAACAGGCTTCTTTTTCTTCTTTTCTTCATACATCGACTTATTGATCTTATTTTTACAAGCAAAAACATGCTACTAATATCTTCTGAATCAAAATTGCCCCGGAAGAATCGATCTATGCCGTTAGAAGAACTACTAGAAACGCCGCAGTGTTATCCCGCAGCCCCATATATTGGAATGGCCAGACCGGTAGTAGCCTCATCTCCTCCAGTCAGCGAGTTCATCAATAATGATGTATTCAGTTTACGAGAAGAAGAAGACGAAAGAAGAGCTAAGGAAGAATACTATATACTTATGGCATTAAAGAGAAAGAGGGAAAAATATCCTAGACCTCAAAATAAATATATCTTAGCCAGAAAGTATTTGGTGCGTCTTGCAAGGAACCTGAATCTCAATAATGGCAATAGTTCAATAGTACTTTCCGATGTAAGTATTGGCCATCATTTTGAAGCGACCAAATGATTTATAAACTTAATGTTTCATTGCTAACGTGAATAGGTTTGGCACAACTATCAGGATTTGAACCCGCTCTTTGAGCGTTACTTTGCTTATATGTCCTGTTTGTGCAAGTACAAGCATGCTTGGGACTACCCTCACTATCAATACATTCCCCTTCCGAAGAAGAGAAGAAGAGAAGAATGTGTCAGTGATGTCAGTGGAAAATCTTATTCTGGGAATAAATCTGACACTGAGGTTCGGTATGATTCTGACAAGTCAGATCAGTGCCTCAAGTCTGACAAGTCTTCTCCTTCAAACTCACCCGGCTTACTTTCGGATAAGGAGCTGAATGAGTACTACTCTGCATATCCCTCATTCGAAACTTTAAATTTATTTTCTTTCGAAGGGAAGAATACTCCTTTACATGAAGGCTTCATGATATATGATGGGGAACAGTCTTTTGAACTAGAGTACGACGAATCATTCTTCCTTCAGTCATTTACTACTTAGACCTACTTACACGATGATATTGCTACACTGCTCGACATAACGTTATTAGCATTTATTTAATTCAATTCTATTTTATTTCTGCCATTTAAAAAAATCGCATCGAAATTGATTCGTTGAGCCATTTGCTGGATCCGCGCCAGTGGGTCTATTAGTTAGTATTAGCACTTTTCAGCGTTCGGCTTACTATGACCACGCTACCTGCAGTTGGGGCACATTTCTTTTTTTCCTTATGCAAGATCGTACTGTCGATCATGTTTATTTATCCGATAAGCCAAAAATCTGTGCATAAAATTTGAAATTGAAACTTACCTTGAACAAATCCAAAACGCTCGTCCTTTATTGATTCCATTTCTTTTTGAGATTAACAGTTTACAGGGTTCTTGATGCCCTCGGCAAAGAGGGGGTGTAGCAGGAGAAAATAATTTTTTCCATTCATTGGAATTATTATTGATGCTAGCTTGATTTGGAGGTTGTTCAGGGATGAAGGGGGGGAGAGTAGCTGAGACAGTAGTAGAAGTAGTGGCAGTGGGCGTATCGGTAGCAGTTGCAGTAGCAAGTGCAGTGGTGATGGGAGTAGTGGCAGTAGCAATGATGGAATTAGCGCTATTAGCAGCATCAGTAGGTTCAGATTTTTTCCAAAACGATAAAATTGAACTTTGAGATTTTGTACTTGATTTTTGTTGTTTTGATGATCTTTTTATCAAACTTGAAGGAGCATTTCTTTTCAACGAGGAAGAAGAAGAGACGGTTGGCGCAGTGGTCCTGACAGGGATTATCGTAGTTCCTGATAACTTAGACGAGGGTTGCTCTGCATATGCAGAAAAAGTGGGTCGAGGAGCATAAACAGCAGGACGGCCAACTGTTGAAGCGGCACTGCCTCCAGTATATGACGAAAATAATGCCCGAATATTGCCCTGCTTTCCTGCAAATTGATATGATGCACACATGCGAGGTAAAGGAATCGACTGGCTATCATCTGCTGCACTCCCCTCCATCTCAATATCATTTTCCCATAAAATATCCGCATAAACCGGGCAATGATCAGATCCATACAATCCCGGTAAAATATCCCCACCAATACATTCCACCCCTTTAGAAATCAACACATAATCCAATCTTGTCCCAAAATTTCCCGGTCTTGCATCAATTACCTGATTCCAACATGTATACATCCCCCACCTATCCGGATGAATCTTTCTACTTGTATCTATGAAACCAATGTCATCACAATCTAACCACTTATGAAATATTTTCCGTACATTAGATGCATTTCTCCATAGTTTTGCAGCTTCTGCATTATTTTTCAGAAATTCATTTACACTCTGATCACCGTTACCACTACCAGCCCTTAAAATCCCCTCTTTAATCCACTCCTTCCTTCCTGGTGCTGAATCAACAATATCCCGACTAACATTCAAATCACCCATCAAAACAACCCTTCTCCCCTTACCCACCAGATTCCTAATCCTCAAATCCAAAGTCTCATAAAATCCATTTCTAAAATCAGTCTTATCACCCATTGAATCAGCAGGGCAGTATAACCCTATCACCACGCAAAATCCTAAATCGAGAACAATACTCCTCCCTTCAGAATCAATATCTAAACCTGTTTTCTCATCTATATTCTCCGGATACCCACCAATGCATTTTTCGTCTGCCAGTTCTCGATATGCTATTAAATCTCCCATTGGCATTTGCCTCCGGCGGCTGGGCTCCGCCCAGACCCGTTGCTCGCTTCGCTCGGATCTCTGAGCCTCACTTTCATCCGCTCTGTAGTCTTGACTCTGAAGCCATCCAGTCAGTCCATGCTCAGCTTTATAAACCGGAATATCCTTCTTCACATAAATAGCTACTCCACTATAACCTTTTTTCCTCGCTGGAAACGTGAAAAATGCGTTATATCCTTCAACCAACGCCATTCCTGCGGTAACATCCCGTGGCTGAATTTTCGTCTCTTGAAAACATACAATATCGCCATCAAAGATTTCAAACATATTCTCAAATGTCTTCTTCTCATTCCAGGGTCGGAAATTTAGCACGTTCTTAATCCCACAGACGTTGAATGTGACAAACCGCCTAGCTCGAAGGTCACTCTTCCGAGGGACAATCGAAGAAGGCTGCATCGCCTTAATCGTAGCATTACAGGCAGAAGTTTCAGCAGTAGTAGCACCGGAAATAGCTGACAAACTCGAAGTCGAATCTGAATTGTCGGGCCCATCGCCCTCGCTACTAATAACCTCGTCGGGAGTTCGAGCGGAGTCCATTTCATCCATTTCGATCCCAAAACCACTACTCTTAACTCCTCCGAATTCCTTCACATTTTCCACATCGGTTCCATTTCCATCTTCCATTTTTATCCTCTCCGTACCAGTATCCTGTCATAATCCTACCATTTCCACCACACGTTCAGTCGCTTTATTTGCTGCTATCAAGGAAAGAACATCTTCCAGTCGTGAACTGAGACATAATATCACCCACAGGTTAGGGTAAAGCGGCTTTTCAGGGGTAAATCATAGGCTTTCAATTTGCCTCCAGCGGCCGGGCTCTGCCCGGACCCGTTGCTCCGCTCCGCGGAGACTTTCTGGTCTCGCTCGAAGCTCGATGACTCTGGGAGACCGTGATGGTTATAAGCTACTGTGTGACCGCGAAGAACGGACTCACATTGGTAACAGAACAATCTCTAAGCGGGGCTGGACAGAGCCCAGAGAGGAGACATAGTTCAGGAGTTAACTAAATAATTAAATATGCAGTACTAAGAGAAGAGACTAAAGAGGGAAAGCGAGTTCATGATCATTAAAAGCTGAGGTAAGCTGGGGAGAGCAGAGCGCTTACAACCATTGATTCTAGAGAGTTAGCGAAGAAAGATGTGACGGAGATGGCAAGGGTGGACTTACTTTTTCAAATTGAGGGTCTTGGATGAAAGCACAGAGGATCTTGGAGCCGGTCTGAAGTAGTGGATGTCCAGCAACACTGCAATCAGGGTTAGCATATCCTCCACGGAGTGGAGCAACGGGTCTGGGCGGAGCCCAGCCGCCGGAGGCAAAATAAGGGGATAGCCTTACATTTGTAGGAATCGTTCTAAACCCTGGCGACGCTGTTCAATGACATCGTCTGAGAATCTGTTGGTGAAGACCTTTCCCGGCAGAGGTGGGATTGTGACTCTTGTGGATTCTCGTTCGAGGATTTCACGAAAGTATTCAAAATCGCTGTACCGTCTTCTGACAGTCGAATGTTTAAGTTTGAATGCTGGGATGTTGGTCTATGAAGTTGTGTTAGAAAATTGTGAATTGGTAAAATCAGACAATAGACTTACTCGACAGACAATCTCATAATCGGTGTACATTTTCCTAGCGACTCCATGAGTTTGTGGATTTCGCACCTAAAGGGCCTGTTAGAAGGGGTTGGAGGGTACGTTGAGTCGATGATAGGCAATGCTGGGGCCGAGCGAACGAGCGGAGCGAGCAACGGGTCTGGGCGGAGCCCAGCCGCCGGAGGCAGACAAGGGAGACAACGTACTTCGATTTCAAGGAAATTCTCAGGGGCACCATAAATCTCATCAAATGTTTGTTGCTTGAATTGTGGTCGAACTTCGAATCTTTTGGGATCGTTCGATTTGGATGAATTGCCTGGAGGCATGGCAGTGAACTTCCGTGTTGGCGGTGGGGTTTGCATTGTGATCAACGTAAGCGCGGAGGGAGATTAATATATAAATCAGATAAATAGCAACAGAAAATAGCAAAAGGTAGTCAAAGTGAGAGAGAAGGACCGATGGAGTCGGATATGAAACAAGAATAACTGGAGTAGTAGTGGTTATCTATAGTTAGTTATCAACAGGTAATAATGCTGCTAGATTCGATCAGTCGATATATACGGCTGAGTACAAGCGGCTGGGATACATGTCAGGGGTTTTGAGCGGATGTAAACAGTTATGCATATGGTTGATCTGTGGAATTGGTTTATTGATGAATTGATGGGTTTGTGAGAAAAGGAAGAAGCGGATAAGAATTAATTGCGTGAAAGCTAGAGTGGTGGAAGTGAATATATTGTGTTGTAGGGAAGAAGGAAGCAATGGTACTACAAAGTTGGGAAGGTGCTCAAGTGAGTTACCTGACTCCAAGTAAGATTGTTCTGTTATCAATTTGCGCGTTATATTGTGAGGGAGAAATTGCTTATGAGGATAGGATATCGGTTATGAATTGGATAGTTAAATGGATTGATAGAAGACTGAGGATGAGTGGAGATAATACGATGGAAAGGAGTCCATCAGTTTGGATGGGTTTGGAAATGAGTGAGATCAAAGAAATTTTAGGCGGTAGTGATTCTAAATTATATAAAACGATATTAACAAGACTATGGAAATGGGAATCATTAGATGGACTTTTTAATTTCTTTACAGAATTGAATGTTTATTTGGAGAAACCGATTAAGGAATTGGAGAAAAGACGGGATGAAAATGGAGAAGTGATTGGGCATCCAAAGGTAATATTGAAATTACACCCCAAGTCTCTATTAGGAATTTTTTTCAGCAAGTGTTATTTGGCATTTGAGAGATTGGAATTTGATAAACTAATAGAGCTATGGAGAGATTTTGAAAGATTTAGGGAGGAGACTAGGGAAGAATGGGAACGAAATCATATAGCAATCTATGAGAAAGCTGAAGGAGAAGAGAATTACGATACAGTTAACGCTGAAGCAAATGATAGTGATGAGTTATCATCTAATCCGTCTTTTTTGATCCCTAGAACCCCGGAAGAAGAAGACGCTTCGGAGAAATGCATACCTGCTTTGACTTATTTGATTGACGAGGATAGGTTAGAAGGTACGATGAAGTCACAATCCATTAACATCTCAGATGAAACGGTTGAAGCCATATTCGAACATCAAATTGATCAATTCCAACAGCATGGGGTTATCCTTCCTAAAAATATTATCTCTGTAATGGAGACATTAATAAATAGTCGATCCTCAAACCGACCTTTACCTCCATCTGCTTATTTCGTACAATATCTGGATGCCTGTAGGAATAGAGATCATGAGAAAGCATTTGAGAATCTTCATCGATTTTATGATTACTCTATGGATAGTAGAGGAAGAAGTCATTATCAGTACGCTTTATTCACATTAGCTACACTACAAGCTGAATTTAATGCAACATCCGAAGCTATACGAGCTGCTCAAGAAGCAATTGCTGTAGCCCATGAAAATATGGATTTCAGTTGTCTAACACAACTTCTGTCCTGGCTTTATACCTACCTTCAAAACAATCCAGACGTCGATATTCCGACATCGTTAACATCTAAAGACCAAATAGCACAATTTTTACTAGCAAAATCGTGGGAAACATCACCATCAATAACCTCATTATCATTTCAAAGTGATGTATTACGAGTGTTAAGTACAGGAGGCGATTCTGATTCAGGATCCAACTCTACGTCTTTCCTTACAGGTGTTTTTGAGTCTCTTATCAAAAGTGCGTACATCAATATAGCGACCAATTCTCCATTAATGACAGCGAACCTACAACTCATCCAATCCGTACTTTGGAATCGATTAGGATCAGACACTCTTTCAGATCTGTACCTTGAAATGTGTCTTTCAACGACATCATGCAATAATATTCCCGCAACCCTCTCCTCCCGCAATCACGGGGGAAATGCTTCTACCTATTTGCAAGCAGCTGTTATCAAATCACATAAACTTCTCTCACAGGGACATATAGCCCAATCATTTGAGCTCTTAAATTCATTAAAACCTCTTGCTGAGCAATCAATTGCCTATCAACAAATTTGGCTTCCAAATGCGTTGCTGCTTCATATAAGACAAGCTCTGAATGAGAACCGTCTTCTTCAGGCACGTACCCTAATAAATCGACTTTCTGGTCTATTCCTTGTCAATCAGAGTATAGTCCATGCAACTCGAGCTGCAGATATTGAACTTGACATTCTAATGGGCAACAAATCTGAAGCAGTTGAAAAGTCCACCAAAGAAGTTCAAAACTGCGGTCAAGTCGACGTTGACATTCTTTGCCGATTGAAGTATATGATTCTTTACGTTCGAGTACTTATCAAATCCAGACAGCCCACCCGAGCCTTTTCTGTGACTCTTCGATGTTTCCAAATTGCCCAACGAGCGATGATACTCCCCATCGGTCTCGAATCTTTACTTCTGCTGAGTACTATTCTGAACAGTCGAGGGGATTATAGAGATTCCATTTCGATTTTGGACGGGATTGTTCCGAAAGTAGGTTCTTTCCTGCCTCCGGCGGCTGGGCTCCGCCCAGACCCGTTGCTCGCTCCGCTCGTTACGCTACTAACAAGCACAGGTTCTTGAAAGTGGGTATTGCACACTGATTGGCGAGATGTACGAGAATCTGGCCGACTCCACCGTTGGTATCGCAGGAGCAGAGTCAGAGGAGAAAAATGTAATTCTCGAACGGGCTCTCAAATACACCGTTGAGGCAGCCAAATGTAAGTTCTCAGCAACGAGCTCAGAGAGCTACGGGTCTGGGCGGAGCCCAGCCGCCGGAGGCAGAGAGGGGATCAACAACTAACAGAGCAGATTTCGAACGTGAAAATAACTTCATTAGACTGATAGGCATCTGCGATAAACAGAAAATTCTGGCACAAAAACTGGGAGACACCGATAGGTTAAATAAGATTAATAGCATATCAGCATCGATATTCGAGCAATTAAAGAATAACCGTGGATTAAATAATAAAATCATAGAATAAATTAAGGGGGGTCATAACTGGGAAAGTAGTATGTAATAAACAAAATTGTCATAATAAAATAGCAATAATAAAATAGTATGTACAATAGCTCAAAAGCTATGATTTCAGCAATATGAAATTTCTTCATAGACTCAATTGTCTATTTTGAGAATAACCTCACTATTAACTCCCATGTACCAAACATGATGATGCTGTTAGGAACAGTACGAAGAAGATGGGGAGTTAACCCACCATACATGGATAAAAATCCTTCTTCCTTGATGATAATTCGAAAGCAATTTATTAAGCCTTTGTATTTTGGCTTGCCATCTTTCATTGGTGCTTGTCGAAGCCGAGTACGGACAACTTCGTGAGGATATGTCATTAATGAAGCCATGAATTTAGCAGCTCCAGCAGCTCCTGATGTAGCACTCCATTCTAAGAAAGAATCCCACCGTGTAGATGGTAATCCTCTATCAATTCTGTGCTGTTCTCTGGTACGGATAAATCCTTTCATCTGTTCATATAAGACCCATTGAAGGGATGATTCAACCACTCCTAAATATGAAGCAGACAAACCTCTGTATAATCCAGCAATTCCTTCATGTTTAACCACCTTGACAATACAATCCCAACTATTTTTATATTGACGTTCTCCAGATGATTTATTTGCCTTATCTAATTGAAGTCTAGTTTTTACCAACCAAATAGGATTGGTACAAGTTGAAGTGACAATGCCAGCATTAGCAGCAGCAGCTAAATGAACCCATGTTTCTTCTTTGCCATTATTGAAGGTATTCGAAATGACTTCTTTACCTAATCCATAGGTGAAGAAGTTGATTGATCGGGCAGGAATCACACCTACTAAGTTAGGACCTAATCCTTTAAATAAAGATCTAGCTCCCTCAACCTGATAAACGGACTTTATAATATGAAAAGTTTCATAAACATGACGAGAAGCCCTACCAATAGGACCAATGCGGTGAGTGGTTGACTTAACACCACCGGATCCATATTGAGGACCATATAAATCACTTTGTAGCCGAGTTTTTACAACATCTAAAGGGCTTGTAAATAATGCTCCAGCCATACCACCAGCACCACCAGCAAAGAAATGTAACCAAGGACTAACTTTAGCGGTTTCAACTTTTCTATGATTTTGACGAGGAAGGGTAGGGACGATTGGCATTGATGAACTAAGTTCATCACTAGTCATATCTTCAACCACAGGAGGAGGACTTAATCTATGAACTGCATTAATAGCAGTAGTAGTGGGATGAGGATGAGTATCTTTCATACTCATTTTGAATGAATGTAAATGTGAGTTATTAGGGGATGATTAGATGGACAAAATCAAGTCAATTAATATATTTTGCCCAACGATTTCAAAAAGCAACTACAAAAAGCAATAACAAAACCAAAATCAAAAACCTCACCTGGATGCCTAAAGACCCACTTCCCACTAGTAAATTATTTTATTCTCCCTTCTCACAAATCTCACACCACAAGTTTAATGATAAAAGTCTTGCCTCTCTATGTATAGTGGATCTATTTTTTTTTGAAACTTTTGCCGCACGCCGCAGAACCGTTAGGTTCGTGCATGAAATATTATGTTTAATATGCAATGTATAAGCTGTCAGTGTGCATTATTCAAGCGAGAAAGTAATATGAAGGTAGTAATAAGCGACAGATTAATAGAAAAGAGTTCTATTGCTTACTTTAAAACACTCATATAGTCCATCGATATGTATTCTCGTTTCAAGTTTCAATTTAGATGCCTATCTTACCCTCTTATACCTGATTTCCATAAATCATAGCCCTTACCCAGGGGACATAAAATTTCCTTTTTAGGGTTTCTTCAGGGTGGTACCTCATCTCAGTCCTGCCAATGACCCAGCTCGCTCGTTCAGCGATTCGTACAGTGGGAGATAGGAGTCTAGCTGTATATTTAATGATTCAAACCCTACAGAGGAGCATCCACTAAGTATCTGTCTGCATCTGTCTGGACAGAGTCTGGACAACTTGCAACGAAAACAATAACTAAACCATCAAAATTCTTTTAGAATAAAAAAATTATATATATAAACAAAACATGATACACAGATTTTAAGGTTATTTTTGTGATTGTGATAACATCGATTCGTTTAGATGAAGGTCTCATAAGCAACAGGAGCGATGGTCTCAGGAGTGGAAGTCAAAGTGATAGTACGGGCTTCTCTTGGCTTAACAGGTTGTCTCTTAAGTTCAACACGTTCACCCTTCTCTCTGGCTTCGATCTTCTTGGCAGCATTCTCCTTGACTCTGTTAAGGAACTCTTGTCTACACTTGGAGTGCTTGACGTGTTCAACACGGAGATTGACACGCTTCTCAAGGTATCTGTTACCAACAACCTTTTGAACAATGACACCAACAGAAGATTTGGTAATGTTGTAAACAATACCAGTCTTACCGTGGTAGAATTTGTGGGGCATACCCTTTTGAATGGCACCATTGGCCTTGATGTCAACGATATCACCGACCTTGTAAGTCTTCAAGTAGATGGAAAGAGGGATAGTTCCGTGCTTCTTGAAGTCACGAGAGAAGGCGTAACGAGTACCAGATCTGTAACCGCGACTGGAGAGGATGTTAGTATGAGGTGGACGAGAAGTAGTTTAGATAGAGATTGACTGAAACGGGAAGAAATGATGAGAAATGTATTTGGACCAACGATTTACGATTCTCTATTACACAGAAGTTGAATATCTATAGTGAATATGAAGATTTGTTGAATGATAGATGTAGCAATCTTATCTTAAAATCACCTTTTCGAATGGTCTTGCCGTCATGTTGTTGTTTCCGTGAGCTAAAGCTGTCGTCTAAATAGCTACATAAATCGAATTTGACAGAACTTCTTCCTCAAGCTTGTAATCTCTAAGTAAGCCGATTGAAAATATACAAATCAATATTGTCACTCTCCATTTCATCTATCTCTATTCAAACGTTACCGATAATTTGCTTACCTTTTACCCATTGTTGATGCTTTATTATTTGGTTGTTAGGTGGTGAAGTATTGAAAAACCCAAATCTAAGTCGATAATACTATGGCTTAGAGCTTGGTAGTACGGCGGTTGGTTGTTTGGCGAGAAAAGAGTGAGTGGTGAAAAGTCCCAGAGTATATTTGAGACTGTTAAGAGGAATGTTTCCAAATAAGGTAATTATTGAAGGGCTTTTGGAGAGACTGAGTTACGCACCTACGCCCTGTATCGAAAGTTGGGAGGAAATTTCAAATCTCCACCTAACCCTGATGAGATATTTGAATGGGGGATTGACAATTGTTATGTAGAGATAAGTCACGTGTATAGGATTGACGGATAGGATAGATATGAATATATTCGACTAGCGAGTAGTATAAGATAATTTAAGCTTTGAATTGGAAAGAGAATTGCTCGACAATTAACTATCGCTCGCGGAGCGAGCACAACGGGTCCGGGCAGAGCCCGGCCGGCGGAGGAATAGTGGCATAAATGGGTAGATTATTTCAGTTGTGGATCTCATATATTTTTTACAGAAAAGGCATTTCTACTAAACAAAAGAATAAATTGTTTTGATTTTTTTTCAGGACAGATAAATTATTAATTTGTCAGGTAAATATTTACTCTTCTTCCTCTTCACCAGCACCTTCCTCAGAACCCTTTCCTTGGTTTCTTCTCTTAACACGACCGGGACGACCACCGCCATAAGGAGAGTTAAGAGCGAAATCAATATGCTTTTGAGAGTCAAGACGGACAAGGAATGAAGGAACATTGACAATTTGCTTACCAACACGAATGTGTCTTTGAGAAATGAGAACACGAGCGTGGTGGATAGATTTGGCAAGACCAAGCTTGAAAACTTGGGTTTGGAGACGTCTCTCCAAGAAATCTTCAATACGAAGAGCCAAGACGTAATCGAGCTTCTTCTTATCTTCACTGAGGACACCGACACGAACAAGACGTCTGATAAGGGCATTACCTTCGAAAAGACGTTTGGGGTCTTTTTCATCACGAGTTAAAAGATCACGAGCGGCACGACGAATCTTAGAGAGTTGAAGAGCAATTCTGTAAATTTCTCTCTTGTTCTTAAGACCGTATTCACCGGCAAGTTTAAGTTCGGAATCCAAACGAGCGGAGTCGTAAGCTCGCTTAGGGACTGAGTAAGTCTTTGAGTATCTTCTTGGGGCGGCTAGGGGGTGAGTTAGTTTGTGATATAGGTGATTAAGGTGGGAAAATGCAGTTTGTCGTGTTGGTGAGAGAGAAGATATAGCGAGTAGAGATAAGATATAGGACCGGTAATGTTGTTATCGTAGGATAGAATAAAGGCATTGTAGAGATAATTTGAATAATTTGAAAATAAATTGAAATAAAACGAATATCGGATCGAACTTTAATAGTTGAGGAAACATGAACAGCCCATATAGGTCAAAACATTGATTGAAAGACTATACGTATTACGACGATTCGGCGATTATCTACCAATCCATATCATTCATAGTTGAGTCGTTTCATAATTTATCGATATATCACATCCAATCTATCATTACTCCTATCTTCATTTACATCTTCATTCACTAACCAACTCAAATCATTTCACATATTCCATTTCTTTTAATTTAAATTAAACTTACAAACCATGTTGGCTGGCGAAACTGTTGTTTGTCGAGAGAAGCTTCAAATTCCTACAGGTGAGAACTTGGATATGTGTATGTGATTTTGGTGAACTGAACAATTTGATAGAGTGAGTGGTGAGTTGAAGGTGAGGTGGGAGTGAGTGACTGTGAATTATTTCGATTGATTTCCTATTTAGGTAATTTCCTTAATGTATGAGTTATCACGTGATATTAATTAACGTGATTCTGCAAGAGGCTGGAGGTGGATTATTAGATAAGATAAGGTAGTGTAAGGGTTGGGGCAAGAGCGCGATGGCTAAGATTGATAGAACCTGGAAGGCCAGGGTTACTTATATAACTAGAAAGACATATATTGAGAAGGGAAAGAGTGACCAATGAATGAAGCAGGGTCCCTTCGTATTAAGCGATTGGATCCGGAGGTGGCGAGGACGTTCCGGTCGCAAACGGATGTTCCCGAGTTTGGGAGCTGTTTGGTCGAGTTGATTAAGAACAGCCTTGATGCTGGAGCAACTAGGGTTTCGGTAGTGATTGATCCGAAGTTGATGAACTTCAGTGTGAGCGATAATGGGGAGGGGATTTCACTGGGTGACATGGCTAACGTAGCGAGATATTATTGTGAGTGTGGGACGATAGAGCTCGCGGAGCGAGCACAACGGGTCTGGGCGGAGCCCAGCCGCCGGAGGCTATCTAACTAGAGACAGATACATCTAAATGTGGAGGAGGAAAGACGACCTTTGGATATAGAGGTGTTGCATTGGCCGCAATTGCTGACTCGTCGCAGTTGGAGATTGAATCTAAAATTGGGAGGGATCATAGCCGTAAGATTGGTATTTATAGGAATAAAAGGAGAGATGTGAAGATTGCGAAAGGAGGAGGAATAATGAGTATGGCATCTCATGGTACAGTGGTTTCAGTATCTGATTTATATGGTACAATGCCAGTTAGAAGAAAGGTTATGTTAAGCAAAAGTTGGGCCTCTCATATTCAGAAAATTAAATATGAGGTGATTCCATTATTAGTAGGTTATTCGGATATTACGTTTACGATTTATGAAATGAATAAGTTGGTGAAATCGAATATTTTATCAGTTTCAGGTATGGCTAAGGAAAGTATTAGATCTGGTCATATACCTAGGGAGGTTCAGGTATTACGAGCAGTTTATGGATCAGATATTATTCCTCAATGGGATGATATTGAGTTTAAGGATGGAAATAAAGGGTTGAGGGTGAAGGGGATTATTAGTAAACATCCAGTAGTCGTCCCTCCTAAGACTGTGCAGCATATTCTTTTTAATAAAGGAAGATTTATTGATGACGATAGTTCATTGGCAAATGATGTTAATGGCCTTATTTTTCGCTCTGGTTATTATGGAGAAAATATAAGTGATTTCAGGAGTAACTCTCGAGCTGCATTTATATTTTCCGTAAGTCCATTAGGAAATGAGTATGATAAATCGCTGGAGAGTGATTTGAAGGCGAATGGAAGTTTAATTCTCTCTGCGGTTTCAAGTTTCCTGACTGTCGGAGGGTATAACAACAAAATTGAAAGGCCATTATCCAAAAAACGCTTGAATGATAATCAAACCATTCGAATGACTGTGTCAAAAAAGTCTAAGGTTGACTCAATTATGAGTAAGGAGAATGATGGTACTTTCAGTATGATCGATGAAGAGTTGAACCAACAACAATCTGAACTTTCATCTGATTGCCGCGACCCACCTATTCCAATTCTCACATCAACTCCTGAAACATCGAAATACTTTCACCCTGCTATATGCGTCGAATCCAGCAATAAAAAGCTATTGAAAGAAGATATTTCCAATTGTCAAGTCATTTCTCAAGTTGATGATAAGTTCATTATGATTAAAATGGAATCAGACACCGGATCATCAGTACTAGCATTAATAGATCAACATGCTGCTGATGAACGTATCATTTTAGAAGAGCTTTTGGCTGAAGCATTTTCATCACAGCATGAAGCTATTGAGTTGCGTGTTCCAATCCAAATTGTAGGGTTGTCCGATCATGATATAGAAATTCTTCCTGAATACAAACTATCATTTGAGCAGTGGGGTATCAAATACAATATCATCGATAGGAGATTGGAGCGACATGGATCTGAAGTAATTGCTACTCATCTCCCCTCTCTTTTAATGGATAAATGTCAGGACGCTGGTTTTATTTATCGACTTATTGTCAATCATGTCAGAGATTTGTTTGAGATGAAAGCATCCAGCGCTATATGGGTTTCGCAGAGATCCGACGCCAGCACCCCTCTTAATTGGCCAGTACTTTCACGCTGCTGCCCAGTCGCAATTCTTGATTTCTTAAACACATGCGCATGCCGGTCAGCTATTAAATTTGGTCAAAAACTTTCTCTATCCGAATGTGAAGAAATAGTTCGGAGTTTATCTGGCTGTTATTTCCCCTTCCAGTGCGCCCATGGCAGACCAACCACCGTACCATTGGCAAGTATTTCTGAACCAAGATTCTAATTATTTATTACTTTTATTTATTAATCATTATACTATTTTACATCATATCACATCATATCATTAATCGTAACATCACCATTGCAAATCTAATAGACTCATATCGTGCGAAATCATCGTCTTAAACTTGGCCATAGCTCTTTTTCTAGAATAATAAATCGGGCAATCGCCAGAAATACATTTGACCTCCGTAACAGGACTGATCCGTGAACAATTTCTACAAATAGCTTCAGTTTCCAAAACGGTTTTTTCTCTCATTTTTAAACGCTGCTGTAATATCAACATCGAACTGGCTGAGTCTTTTCTACAATCACTACAAACTCCCTCACTTGTCTGGGCAGTTCTACAAATAACACATGTAGCAGATCTCATGTAATTTCTTAGATTCTCTCCTCTACCTTTATCCATTGGTTGATATCGAATTATCTTTGGCATTTCGTCATACCACGATTGAACATTTGCCCCAAGAATATTAAAAATTCGCTCCAATGGAGGTATTAGATTCTTTTTAATATAATAATCTGCATCAAGATAATAATCTGCATTATCTACCAATTCTTCCGGAGAGACACATCTATCTACTAAACGAGAACCTGGTGGCCCACATATAACAACATATGGCACCCTTTCTCGATATTGAGGTTCAGCCCGTTCATCTTTTTCCATTTTTTTAGCACTTATGGCAGCACCTGGTGGTAATGTTCCACCTTCTTTGTAGGTTCCCATTCTTACCTCTTTGGCAAAGCAAAAGTCTTGAATTGACACTCTACCCGTCATTATCTTCTGCCATTGATTATGAAGAAATTCTTTAACCTTGGATAAATCTGAAGTTTCAAATAACATTCTAAGTGCTTTTTCTTCAATTTTCTGTTCAGCAGGAGTACCATCTCTTCGAACTGTTTCAATTCCTTTTGCATCAAATACCGGAATTTTTTGATCGGGCGATTCATACATATAACCAACATACCGTTTCTTCGTCAATAAAACACATGGTAAATACACTTTTTCAAACTTCAGTTTAATTGGTGATGGGTTCATACTGGTTATAGTATTAGCAATATCAGCGCCTATCTCAAAAGCTTGATCTTTGGATTTTCCCGGGAGGTGAACAAAAATACTATCTGTATCACCATATACTACTTCGGCTCCCCATTTTGTAGTCTCTGTGATAGTTTGAATTGTTCGTTCTAATATTTCTCTACCGCTAAGAACAATGCTATCTGCAATCTCCACACAAGGCATTCTGCCAGAATAGGTTGCAGATGTGTAGCCATATGTTACGTTAGCAATCAGTTTCAGAGCCAATTGGCGATTATTCATCATAGTTTGGAAGCCAACTTCTTTGTCAAGCTTCATTCCATCTTTGATCATTACACGAGTATCAAGAATTTCTGTCAACATTTTTGCAAGCAAAGACTTTCTACGCTCCTCTTTGACGTAAATTAAACCATTTGGTGCAATATTCAATTCATCTTTGATAATAGCCAAAAGATTAGAATCAACATCCAAATCAATAACGCCAAGTTTATTCCGGCCTCTCCATGACTTCACCCTACCAAGGCAAGTTGAGTAACAATAATTGTAAGCAATGACAATTGAAGGGTATAGTGATTGAAAATCCAGTACCAGAACGGGACTTGTATAGAATCCTGATAATGGTTCCATAACTAATGGAATATGTTCCAATGCGTTTTGCTGACCAACCTGTTTCTTACTAGGAGAAATCATTATAAAATTTTCTTTTTTGGCTAACCTTGTCATGGATGATTCAACCTTATATTGAGATCCTCTGGATAAAACAGAATAAAAGTCAATTCCTAATAGACGAGCCTGTTCACTATTTCTTGTGATCAGGTGCTGGTCGTTTATAATTGCAATATCATATTCCACTCTAGAGAGATAATAATTAATAGCAATTCCTAGATTGCTAATGAATCCTGACTGGCACCAACTAGTTAAATCATCATGAGAATAATGAGGAATTCTCTCATGTAAAGTATGGAATACAACATTTTCGATAGTATACTGCAAAAGGTTCAGCTCATGTCGAATTACTCTCCAAATGTTTAACATATGACGGCCAGTTATTCTAATACCCGAAGCTTGTGTATATCCCCACCTATCGCCGAATTTGGTATTTGTATTATTTCGCACTCTTGAAAGTTCGATGCATAAATCATATCCAGAGTAATACTGACGCGAACGTTCAATGATATATCCCAAAGAAGAATTATGGACTTCATATCCACTCAATATGTCTGGGTCATAAAATCGAACCAAACGGACAAATGTGTTAATAAGGTCTAGTTCAGTATCAAGTACTTGAACAAGGAAAGTTTTCGAACTTGCAATTGATTCCAATTGTTGGTATAATTTATCATCGCCACATGCTAATACTCCAGAAGCACATCTTTTGTTAGGTAAATCAACTTCCTCTTCAGAAGGATCTGTCTGAAAACTCCAAAAAATCATACTGACGGAATCAAGTTCTGGGTTTGGAAGCTTTCCCGGTCGGGTATTAACGTGAATTTCTACCGCTAAAACTGACATGTTACGATCAGAAAGTCTAGTTATATTTTGAGCTTCCTTTTTCTTTTGAGAGGCGTATTTATATCCATAAGGATTCCATTGTGTTGGCCCATTAATTTGAGAGGCAAAATGCTTTTTCCTTGGGTTTTCTTTGTATCCAGGGGAAAAAGATGTGGAACCATTTGTGGCACAAGTAGCTTGGTCGCTTAACCAATCCTGGACCTCCTTTTTGGTAGGTGGAGGGAGAATATATTGTAAGGTTACTTTCGAATTTAGCACTGGCTCACTATTGCTGAGATTATCTTCGATCGAGCGAAAAGGAAGCTGATCAGAGAATTCAAATTCTGATAACATGCTTATATGATCTGACTTTAATTTAAATTCAACTCCTGCATGCATAAATGGTACAGTTGGAACATCTTCAAGTTCGCTGTAATAGGGATCCTTATAAACAACTGTTGGCAGTCCGAATTCTTCTATTGTTGATAATACTTCAGATTTCGTGGGCGCAGACACACGCAATCCTAATATTTCGGATGAAAAATGAGAAGACTTCAGATCAAACTTATCTACAATTGCATCAAGTCTGGATGCTCCGTGAGAACTGATACTAGGATAGTCTTTTCCCTGAGACATCAACAGAGAAGATGCCTTTCTAGCTGCCAAATCAAAGTCTTCTGAAAAGTATGAAAGAGAAGATTCCGTATATTTAGCTTGTCGAGAGCGCTGTGATAATGAGATCTCAACATCACGACCAGGCCTATTTAATGATATTTTAACAAGCGACTGCGAATCACTAGGCGGATTATAAGATTGTTCAACATCGGAATCTTCATCCGTGATTATTTCTTCATTTTCATCATTTATCTCGGGTGTTGAATCTTGTTCTGGCCGTTCCTTATTCTCAACAACATCCTTCTTATTTCTCCTAAACATAATATCCAAAGCTTCTGAAGCTGTAGGAACAAGTGAATCAAAATCGATTTTATTCACAAATGAACTTAATTTTGGCACAAACTCGCCGGTTCCAATCCTTCTTTCAGCATCATCGATTCTCTCTTGCAACTGTTGTCGTAACTCTTCTTCTCGGGACCACAAGATCTCCTCGCCTTCTGATCTTACAATATCAGCTGGTGGCTTATATGACGAATCTCCCATTGCGTGACGTCGTTCATAACCCTCCTTCCATAACTCTCTCATGCTAACCAAATGTTTATAATCCGGGGGAAGATCCAGTGACCATTCAGATTCAAAACTGCGATGAATATTATGTTGCATCAAATCGTATCGATTTTCAATAAAATCAGCAGTAATATCAATCTCCAACTCCGAATATGATAATCTCGGGAAAAACTTGTCCAGCATCTTCCCCTCGATATTAATCTTACTACCATTCCCATTCACGACCATGAAATCCTCAGGCACTGGATCTCGAAATAATCCGTCTTTAATCCTCATCCATCCACATCCATACAAATTAAAATCGGTTAGAAATTGTAAAACGTGAGGAATATGTGATTCATAAGGTTGCATAGCAGTACCCTGCACTTGCCCAGTTCTAAGTAAGTCTGCACATTTCCCTATATAAGACGGATTCAACAAGTAAATCTTTAAAAATGCTGTCCATCCCACATGATATCCATAGAATGGTACTCCCTTACAAAGCACAATATTAGCCACGAACACATTATTTGGGTTCGATGCATCCCGCCTATACGCCACACACATGGCGGAATTAATGGCTACATATAAATTGGCAATGTAATCATTGACTACATTGTTAGCATAACCATCAGGCCTCCGGCGGCTGGGCTCTGCCCAGACCCGTAGCTCCGCTCCGCGGAGAGAGTTACGTACCCTCATCAGGATTCATATCTCCCTTATATCGGATATAAAAATACGGAAACACCCCATGTACATGTACAGTAGCATTATACCCCGTAGATGTCGTTCCGAAGACTCGAATCACTGGAATGTTCGGAAAGCTAATATCTGATCGAACATCAGAGTATTTACCTAAATCCAAGACACTTGGAGGTTTCTGATATGAGTCGACATTGTTAACTTGAATGGCCATAAATGACGAGCTCAGAGATGCTGTGCCTGCCGATGTAGGAGTCTGCCTTCTCGCATTGCCATCGTTGCTATTACCAATCGGTCCAGAAGATGACGATGTTCGAGACTGCTCTTCATTGTCCATGGCCACGTCCGTTATCTGGTAATTCATTTGCGCCGACTTCTCATGCTCATGAATTATTCTGTTTGTCTATTAGAATGAAAGAAATACAGTATTTGACAATCTTATTTCCAAATAGAAGTAAATAAACAAAACATTCGGAGATGCGACAGGTCTGGGATCATTTCTGGCTGCAGGTAATTTGAAGTGCGGCTTATTTCGTGGCTTATTCGCGATACAGCGCGACCCTGTCGAAAGAAAACGAGCAGGAATTTGGTTACTGACTAGGATATATATATTTATAGAGAGAACATAAAAATTAGCTTACAAGTGATAGTGGTAGAAGATATATATGTATAAACTATAGCCCTCCCACCTGAGCAATTTGTGACGAGCCCAACAATAAGCGGCTTATGTGGCTCCACAGCTATGTTATCTGCCGCCTATATAGGCAGTCAATATTGAGAATACTTGAGATTATACATATAATGGCTCTCAAACCATCATAATTCCAACAATGAGTAAAGAGAAAAATAGCCATACTCCTAATATAGGAGGCGTTGGATCAGATGATTCAAGGAGGGTATTAGTTTATCTGAGATTTCCATTTCCAAGAAATGGATTTGAAGATCCAGGTCCAGTGAGTAGTGACAGTTCAGGGGGTGTTGAGGTAATATATGCGATAGATGCGATACTAACCAAGATGTCAATTATAGGTCGAATGGAATGCTACAAAACAACAGGCACTTTGGGAGCAATTATCTAGAGCTAATAATCGGGCTGAGATTGATTGTAAGTTTCGATGGCGGTATTGCCGTCTCTGTTGCACTACTAACATGCTTTTCAGGGGACGATTTGTATGTGATCTGATGGGGTGGATATACAAAGTTCATGAGATACTAACTTCCCATTCCCAGGGCCAAGATGTTCAATGTCAAGGTGGCATTTATTCTGCAGCAGGCAGCGTGGTTGTACGAGCAAGAACTGGAGCAGGTACGTGCTCAGATGCATCGAGTGACAACGAAGGGAAAATTAGGTTAGTAATAGGAATCACAAAGACAAATGAAGCTGAAATCCAGGTCTGAGCAGGGCCCAGCGCGGAGCTCAGCCGTCGGATGCAAAGAAAAGGGGAGATAAGCTAACTAGGGGTAGAACATGCACAACAACAGAAATCGCCATATCTACAAGATGGGTCTAATCCAATTACTGCAAGAGTGGGAGGGGGTTTAGATGAAAGATCGGGGAGCGGACTGTCAACTTTCACAATTACAGGTGGGGTTGGGAGTACTAGTCGTCGGGGATCTGAGCAACGGAAGAATAGCATAAATGAGACTATGAGATTAGTAAGTCGTTCAGGTGGATATCAGAGGAAGTCTCCATTAATAAGCAGTGGTAGTGGCAGTACAAGTGGGAGTACTGGTAGTGGCAGCGGCAGCGGCAACAGTAGAAAAGCTAATCATGGAGTAACAGAGAAAAATATCGGCTCATTTACAAAATTGAGCTCTCCAGAATCATCTCCTTCAAACTCTCTCGTAAATGAACGAAGACTCTTGTCAATGTCTCGTAATATCCATAATACGTCCGAAACTCCTCAATCATCAAAATATTTAACTACATCTCATTTCTATAGAAAAGGAAAATCAAATATTAGCGTGGATGACGACTACGATGAAGATCTTTATGGGTATAATAACGTCCTCGATGATAGTAATGATGATGATGAAGAGGCATTTTTACCGGTCAACTTTAACACCACAAGACAGTTACCGGTTGAAACTAAGTGGCCTGGTCATACTAGTCCCTCCAGTTTTACTGATTTATCCGAAGCTAGTGTTAGTAAATCAGCGTTAGAAGATGCATTGAACGATTTCTCGGAAGATTCATCTGCTAGTAGAGCACATTATTGATTATGATAACAATAATGTAATTTTTATTTATTTTAATGAATTGTCATACCGTCATACTATGATTTTTAAACCTTTAAACGTACACTAAATGTTCATGCCTCCGGCGGCTGGGCTCTGCCCAGACCCGTAGTTCTCGCTTCGCGAGAAAGTAAGAAGCAAGCGGATTCCGACCTTTGTCTACTATATTTTACCCATGCAGTTAAAAACTTTTCTAATAAAAACCCTTCCTCTTTTAGGAAATAAGCCAATCTCCTATCTCCTTTATCCGACCGTATTCTGGAGAATGACGTTCTCTCCAGAATTACTGCATTCATCCTCCCCTTTTCCCCCTTGCGACGTCACCTCTGACGCCTTGCCCACCCATGCAAGAATCGCCGCCACTTTATTCCCGCCAAGTCCTTCCACAGCGGGTTCCCTGCATATTCGGAAAAACCTTCTATTTCCGTCCTTCTATACCATATTTATCAACTTTTCTATTTGCAAAACACTTTTTTCATTCTTTTACATTGAATAGTATACGGCATTTTTTTAGTCCACAACTTATAATCAATTCACAACTCCAATCCTACTCTAGCTAAATTAGCCCTTAAAAATATTTTAATTTGGCTATACTGCTTCTGTCATCTAATGGCGGTGATCGTCCACATAACCCCCACTTTCGGCGAGTCAGCTATGACCTGATCCAATCACGTATTTTGGAACTTAGCGCTGGAGAACCGGAGAATGAATCCCAAAGGCAACTAAACTAAAATTAATCACTAACTTTTTACTAGTTTCAGTATTCAATTGACGCTGGAAAAGGTTGGCATGAAACCCGTTGATGTGCAAACGCAATCGATGGGTGGTGCACACATGGCGGTGCAGGGTTGATGATGAACTGACCTCATCACAGCATAGACTAACGCATGCCCAGAACTATAAATATTGGCTTTGCGATCCCTGGGTTACTATTCGATTTAATTTAGTCAATTAGAATTCCTCAAAACAACCATCAGTCTCCTGAGATAATCAATCAATCTTTCAAAATGATTTGGACAAATACTAGTGAAATATACGTGTTCGAAATTGTATTCTTTTTCTTCTCTTTCCTCTACTCTGCAACCATATTAATCATCAGAGGTAAAAAAGCCTTTGCTGCTTATATTCCATTAACTATATTCAGCCTCATGAAGGTTACAGGAACTTCACTTCTTTTAGCCACTGCAGTTACTGTTAGCAATGGTAATGAACCAAGTATTGGTATTACAATTGCTGGCTATGTATTGTCAACAGTTGCCTTGACACCTTTGCAATTCGCAGCCTTGGGATTCTTAAAACGAGGGTAAGTTTAGGAGACTGGTCAAGGTTCTTCGTTTCATTTCTAACTCATCTAGATGCAGAGCAGGTTCATCTTATAATCAAGACCCTATCAGCAAAAAATATGGTTATGTCGTTAGACTTGTCATTATTGTCGCAACTGTCTTAGGTTCAGTTGGATTTGCCGAATTGTCAAGTGGCGATTCTTCGTCATCTCTTTCGTTAATTAAAGCATCTCCAATTCTATACATTGTCTCATACGTATCAATTATTTTATTCGCCATAGCTTGCCTAGTTGGCTTCCTCGGAATCTCTTTCAGTGACGAGTATAGAACTTATATCTTTGCTATTTTCATCAGTAGCCCATTTTTCCTGGTTCGAATTATTTATTCGATTGTCAGTGCATTCAGTATCACTTCAGATTTCGAGACTTATCATAAATTTAGTCTTTATAATGGAAATTGGGTAATTCATTTATTAATGGTGGTATTAATGGAAGTATTTGTTGTACTTATTTATTTCGCAGCTGGAGCTATTGTCGAATTATCAAACCGCAATCGTATTTTGCCGGTTGATCATGTGAATTACGATGAAGAAATGAGTTCAGATAGTAAGCAAGAAATAATTCATTCTGCAAGAAATTGAAAGTCAGTACTGAATTAGTGAGAATTTATTTATATTTATATTTATATTAGATGTAATTTAACAAGGAAAATGTCTAAGGTGTTTCACAGGAGGATTATATAAGCGCAAAGTTAAATGCAAGGAACACCACTAATGGCGACTTCGTTCAACGTTTCGTTACGATCACTAATCACGCCAGTATGGAGAAAGATCTAAACCCGTTTACTCCCGTCACTTGGCACGCACCCCTTTAGATAATCCCCCCTGGGCTAGTTAATTTGAGTTATCTCTGTATCATAATGCTTAGCTTACAGCTTATGGCGCTAGTACACGAAGGAAGAATCTCGAATCCGTTCATCTGCCTCAGCTGCTGTCACTAGCTCTCCCTTTTTGACATAATCACATTTTGTTCGTAAATTCAAGTTATATCTGAATTGTAAGCGCAACGATTATGATTTACTTCTCTTGGTATAAACTACACCGACCATTAAAGGTGTTAATTGGAAGAATTCTTTCCAATAGAGGATGAGCCTTTTAAACAAGACTAGCTGACTCATAACGTATATCCAACATTGAGTTTTATTATCTACCTACGTAAGGATCGTAAATCACTTCACACTGTAAACTTTGAATTGGGGCTGAGCAGTAGACCCCTATGTTTGTATTTAGCTTCTGACTCCGATTCTCATCGGCTAAATACCAATACCTGCAAATCCCTGGTCAATTAGATAAGCGCTTTTGAAAGAAGCCTAATCAGACGTTTCTTGTATCTCCGAAACGTAACGTTCTCGGGATGGCTACCGAGCTATACACTGCCCAGTTAATAACGGCATGACTTTTACGGATCTACTACAGACCATTCTCATAGGTGGTTTGTTCGCCTCTGGTGTTCAAATCAAGGGAGCTTGAGTGAAACATTCGCATGGCTGGATGGTATTCAATTGCCCTTTTCAGGATAGCTGTACTTTGTATGCAGGTTTAGGCGAGAAAAACGGCTATTCAAAAAGAAAACGCGTGAGCTTAATTTTGTCTAGTTACTATGCCCTAACCACATCTTGAGCCAACTTTGTTGCGCTTATATAATAATATTGCATTTCTTAGTCATCGGATCTAGCAAATTCCTAAAAAGGTTGTGATCTTCAGGATCGAGCAGTTCAATAATATGCGATATGCACGACGACTCATGCAGATGGCACTGGCTCATCTCAATCAAGAGTAAGGGCTGAGCCAGAACCGTGTATTTTTTATATTGAGTTGACCGCTGGAATCTCTCAGATCAATGATTATATAAGAGTCCGATAATCCAATATCAGGAAAATGTTATCTCATTAACAATTATCACAAGTTAAAATGTCAAGTTCTTCTTCATCAAATTCACCAATTGCTTCCACAACTACAGGATCTGTCTTCAGCGTTCCAAATAATGTTATTTATTTGGTAGAAATTATCTTCTACGTTGTACTCATCGCCTTCTCTGTCGTTGTTCTATTTCGTCAAGGTAAAAAGAACGCTCAAGGATGGTTTTCTCTTACAATGTTCGGAGGTTTCAAAGTTGTCGGTTCTGCTATGTTACTCTCTGTCGCGATAACAGAACATAAGGGAAACACACCATCTAGTGGAAATATCACTGCAGGATTAATTTTATCTAGTATTGCCTTGGGACCACTTGAGAATGCCGGCTTAGCATTTTTAAGTCAAGGTTCTGAACATTGGCATAAAAATTCGTCACTTTCTCCTGGATCACTCACAGCAAGGCCAGCCCGTTTGATTAGACTTATTGTTCTTGTTGCTACTATCTTATCCATTGTCGGAACTACCCAGATGACTGGTAGTGGCAGTAAATCAACTGCTAAAGCTCTTGTTGGAGTTGGATCTATTTTGTTTGGTGCTGGCTTTGTGTTGATTACACTTCTTGCTGGTTACTGTTTTACTCAAATTGGAAACAGATATAGTCCCAGTTATAAAGCTTACATTTTCAGTATCTTTTGTGCTAGTCCATTTTTCCTTGTGCGAATTATTTTCAGCATTGTAAGTGGATTTTCTCTTGGTGATGATATCTTTCAATACCGTACTTTTAGTTCTTTTAATGGTAACTGGAGGGTCCGTCTTGTAATGATGATTCTTATGGAATTCATTATTTCTATTATTTATTGCGTCGGTGGTTATTTTGCTGAATTCAAAGCAGAAGATGATATTATTAGTACGCCCGGTGACCCTTTAAATTATCCAGAAACTCAGCAGGGATGGACTAAAGGTCCAGAATATCAAGCTTAGATGGGTGTAATCAACTGGGATGGACTAATGGCCGGGGTTGTGAAGGTGAGACCGGTGTAATTTATTATATAAAAATGACAAACTATAGATACATAAAAAAATTTAAAAAATGAAACTTTCTTTATTCGATTTTTTTTTCGGACTAGTAAAATTAGAAACTGACAGCTCAATATCGCTCAAATAGATGAATTTAATATTTTTCTACAGAATGAAGTATTCTTTCTGCAGCATTTCTATAATCTCATGATATAAAGATATTTTAAGGGGCAAGACAATGTCCTAGAATAATATAACTTGCCATCGTCTTTTCCTTTAACTATCATATCTTCAAATAAAAGGTTAAAATATAATGGGTACTGTTGGGTATAATACTAAATAGGTAATAAATACACATTGGTTATTATACGAGTTAAGATGACGGCTGGACATATTGCACGGTGGCTGCATCTCATGCGGTGGAAGGATTGCTTATCCGCAAGTGTCTAGATCTGATCTGTTTATCTTTTGGATGTCAGTGTTGATGAGCATAGCCCCCTAAGAATGTCTTATTGTTCCGCTTATGTCATCGTATACACAAAACTGATGCATTAAACCTTAAAAGCTATATGATCGACCGGATTGTTGATGCTTAACCTGCAGATACATGCTATATCATAATCCAAATACCCCTGGGGGCTGAAGGCTTCAACAATTTGAAATAGTAGAATCAAGTATTTAAACAGGACCCAAGGGCGTCATTAAAAAGTTACCCTCATCAAAAAATGTCGAATTCCTCAACTGATACATCTACTAATAGTAGTGGGCCAATTTTCAGTGATCCTAATAATGTCATTTATTTATGTGAAATTATTTTTTATATAGGACTCGGCATATTTTCAATCTTTATTCTCTTACGACAAGGTAAAAAGAACGCACAGGGTTGGTTTTCGATTACAATGTTTGCGGCGTTTAAGATTGCGGGCCCCGGTATTTTACTTTATGTTGCCTATCAGGCCCATAATAACAAAACTACAAGCAACAGTACTATAACTGTAGGTTTAATCCTGTCCTCTATTTCATTAGGACCACTTGAGAACGCTGGTTTAGCGTTTTTAAATCAAGGGTGAGTGGACATTAAAATCTCAATAACTATGATTTACTAACATTATATAGTTCCGAACACTGGCACAAAAATTCGTCTCTCTCGCCTGGATCTCTTACTTCTAGGTGGAACCGGCTGATTAAACTTATCGTTCTTGCCGGTACAGTTTTATCGGTAGTCGGTTATAGCGAACTGACTGGCAGCGGTAACAAAACAACTGCTCAAGCTCTAGTGAAGATATCTGCTGTACTATTTACTGTTGGATTTGTTTTGATAACGCTCTTGGCGGTAGTTTGCCTTCTCCAAATTGGCAAAAGATATAGTCCCAACTACAGAGCTTACATTACCAGTGTCTTATGTGCAAGCCCTTTTTTTCTTGTTAGAGTTATTTTCACTTTAGCAACAGCATTTACCATGGGGAGCGATATCATGCAGTACCACACATTTAGTTCTTTTAATGGTAATTGGAAGGTTCGCCTTGTCATGATGATTATTATGGAAGTCGTTATTTCTATTATTTATTGCATTGGAGGCTTTAATGCTGAGATTAATACCAGAAAGGATTTTGGTATGGACAGCATCCCATTAGTTTATCCGGAACAGCAAGGATGGGATAAAGCTCCAGACTATCCATAAATAGTATGAGTTGTTACAAAATGATAGATATGTATTGAATAAATAGATGAAATGATTCTCTAGTGCGCAAAAATAGTATTAATTTGGTGCTCACTAATTTATAAAGTAGATGAAAGGCTATCTAACTTGCCTTTCAAACAAGATGGACATTGGCATTCAAAATGCCATTGCTCGGTTAAGATCGGTTTACGCTCTATATAGGGTAAACTTTCCATCATACCGTAACTAATAAATAATTGCTCATCTTTTAGGATGTCTCTAGCTGTGGTAAATATCATGGAATGATCGAGACGCTTTTTTTGAACTGACGGTTCACACTCATGATTAAAGAAAGATGCTGCTGGATATACGGCAGTTCCAAAACACTCACTCTCGCGCATCATGGGCAGTTCCCAGATCCCAAATGCATTTCCTGCTTCTCTGCCTATAGTGTCTCGTAGAAGCTGAGGAGTACATAAAGGCCGAAGATCTTTTTCGTCTAGAACAATTCGAAGAAACTTATAAACGTTAATGTACAATGGGAGGAATTCCGGGTATTGGTTAATATGGGATAGTTCGTTTGATTGTAACTTTGTAAAATTGTCCCATTCTTGGCTAACGCTGGTTGTTGCAGAATTATTCAAAATGCGGTATTTCTGGACTAATATTATGGCGACCATTCGGGCAGTATCATATTCCACACCATCTAAAGGTTCTACTAGTAGCTTTTTTGGTTTTTGCATTGAACAATCACGTTCTACTTGTTCCCATATGGAATTAAGATTGGAGTGATCATATTGCTCGTGATCAGTATCTAGGCTGGTAGTACTACTATGCTTTGATGTAAGAGATTGATTGTATGCAAGTTCGATTTTTTCCAAAGTCGTACTTAATAATCCGTCATAATCATATACTTGAGACCAGTTGTTTCTGCATATTTCACTACAAAAGTATACACCTGCGTAGGCAGGACGATTTTTGTTTGAGTTTGATTTTGAGTTTAATTTAACTTTTCTGGCTTTTCCATTTTCATAAGAGAAACAAGATGCACATACCTCTTTTTTAAATGGTTTAAATATGACATATGTTGAAGGATCATTACAAATCAGAATGATAGTATTTGCAGGTATATTTTGAGAAGCGAAATAGCCTCTCCCACCGTAAGCAGTGGTTCGTATTGAGAGGTATTGTTTGTCAGGGGGAGGGACAACTGAATCAGACGTCATTCTGAGTAGCTCCAGGTGGTTGTGTCAGGTTTGTAGAAGTTGTTAATAAATTTGATCGTTTTTCACTCAATATAACCATTCTAGTTGTGATTCTAATGGAAATCAAGTTTATTTGCAAGTCTTTCTCGAAGTTTTAGGCTTAAACGTGCTCATCGATAATCTTTCTTCTATGCGGCTTATGCATAATGCAATCGACCACGGGTAGGAGAAAGGCTAACTGAAATTGGCAGTAATTTACGTCCCTGCGGATACCCGATTTAATGGTAGCAGCACCGTTGGTGAGGGTGAAGTGAAGCAAGGCATAAGTGCCAAGGCACTGTAACTTTTTTATGAATCTGCGTCGCTTCAAGCTAATGCCGGTTTCAGTAGAGAAATGGATGCCGTTAGAAGCAGACATCATTGTTTAAGACATTTAATAACGGGAAAGAGGAGCAGAAACCGTTAAGCCAATCTGCGGGTGTGGAGGGGAGCACGAGGGGAACTGGTTTCAGAAGCTGATTGAGATGAAAGTCGGATGCCGGTAGGGACCTGTAAGGACGTTGAATTGAGACACAAGCGGAGATAGTTACGAGAGGTCTGTTATCATGGAATAACGGTGATCTACACGGCTCGTTCGAATTTGGTGTGGGGGTCACAGAGAAGCCATTTAGAAAAGGGTTATTGGGCACGTGAGGAGGAGGATGTTTCAGGGGGGACACGGCGTTTTCGATATAAGCATACAGATAAAACTCGAGCGGAGCGAGAGCAACGGGTCTGGGCGGAGCCCAGCCGCCGGAGGCAAAGGAGATTGATTGGAAATTATTTGTGATTTTCAACAAAGAAAAAAAAAGTTTAAGAGAGGAGTGTGGTGAGCGTGGTGAGTAAAGTTAGAATTGTCAGCCCCATTAGCTGGAATATTATTTGCTCATGCTAACAAGGTGAAGTCGCGCTAAAGCGCGCCTTTCTAAATCAAAAGACTGTTGATAACAGCTCATCCAGGGATGACCTAACCCAGATTCAGAAAGTTTCAAACCCATTTTCATGCAGTCTTTAAAATAATAAAATCATTTGAGAGATAGGAGGGAGAGAGAAAAGAGAAAGATTAAGGTCTAGCTAGAGTTTAGAGTAAGATTTTTTTCTTTTTTTGTTTCTTTTATTTCAGTTTGATATAAATATATGAACCAGGGGAGATTTTAAGAGAAAGTGAAAAAAAGTAGAAGAAATAATCTTTTTCATTTACTATTGCCGATTTGTGGACACGCGTCAAGAAATAAAATAATTATTCAACTTGAAAGACATTTGATATTCAATTAACCGATAAAGTTATTATTAACCGAACGATAAACATATAAATTATTAAAAACTTTTGTCTCTTGTTTGTTTCATCAACTCAACACTAAATATCATCACCTCAATATGCATCTTCGTAAAGCTTTACTTCTAGCAACTCTAACATCGTTAGCTGCTTCAGCAACTCTAGATGTTTCTAAAGGAACTGATATAATTCCTCCAGATTCTGAAGAAGCTGCTAAATTATCAAATTCTGATAAAGCAGTTAAAACTGCTCCTAAAGATAATTCATATGTTGATGGTATGGATTCAGAGAAGTTCAAAAAACCTCAACCAAAAATTAGTAATGAAAATTTAGATATCCCTGATACTGAATCTTTAACTTCTGCAAATGAAGTAGCAGTTGCTACTACTGATGATCATCCAGTGGTGTTGAATGATTATGATCCAAATAATCTTGGAGTTCCTGCTGATAAAGTGATTGAAAAGGAGTCAAAAGATGGTAAGGGTAAAGGAAAAGGTAAGAAAGAAGCGAAGGGAGATGGTAAGAAGGTTGTGGATACTGTTAAGAAGGTTGTTGAAGATACTGGTAATACTGGTAATAATAATAGTGGTAAAACTGGTGGTAAAACCGGTGGTACTACCGGTACAACTGGAACATCAGGTGGAGTTGGTGCTATTGCTGGTAGTACAGGATCTGACTCCGGGTCAGCTGATCCCAACACCAACTCAAATACAAAACCTGATACCAACTCCAAGTCAAACCCATCCTCTAAATCACCTCCCTCTGCTCCACCAATCGGTTCTTCGCCCTTTCATTCATTCTCAATGGCCGGTAGTATGATTATTTTCTCTGAGATTGGAGATAAAACTTTCCTTATCGCTGCTTTAATGGCTATGAAACACCCCCGTGTAACAGTCTTCACATCCGCTTTTGCTTCTCTTGCTATTATGACTGTCTTATCTGCAGTCATGGGTCATGCTTTACCTGCTTTATTACCGAAAAAGCTCACTAGTTTACTTGCAGCTGTTTTATTTATTGTTTTTGGCATTAAACTTCTCAGAGAAGGACTTGCTATGGATAGTAATCTCGGAATTGATGAAGAACTTGAAGAAGTTGAGACTGAAATTGAAGCTAAAGAAATGGCCTTTCGCAATGATGAACTTGAAAGTGGTAATAGAACCGAGGGTTCTGATATCCGTAGATCGACCAGCTCCCCTCAAGTTTATAATGATGGTCTTGAAAAAGGATCATCTGAAATTCCCTTCTATAACACTCGTACCCATCATAGACCTCTATCTGCTTGGAAACAATTCACTGAAGGAGTGGGTAATCTTGCTTCCTTGGTTCTTTCCCCTATCTGGGTCCAGGTGTTTGTTATGACTTTCCTTGGTGAATGGGGTGATCGATCTCAAGTAGCCACTATTGCAATGGCTGCTGGCTCTGATTATTGGTTTGTTATTTTAGGTGCTATTCTTGGACATAGTATTTGTACCCTGGCTGCTGTTATCGGTGGAAAATTATTAGCAACCAAAATCTCCATGCGTCAAGTCACCTTAGCAGGTTCTATTTCCTTCTTGGTATTTGCTATTGTTTATTTCCATGAAGGATTATCATTATCCTGGTCTGATCAATAGACTTTTATATATATATATTTAAATTGCCCTCCATCAGTATAGAGACTCTCTAGATTTCAGTCTTTCATTTCTTGTGTGTAAAAAATAAATCTTTCCGTTTCACTTCTCTGCCTCCGGCGGCTGGGCTCTGCCTAGACCTTTCAAGCTAACCAACATACTACTTAATCAGTTACAGATAAAATAAGACAAATAAATTTCAATGAACATTTGAGATATGTATGTCTGGGGTTAATTTGTATATAAAACAGAGTCAAATTAACCGACCACCTTATGTTAAAATAATATGTGGATTTCCACGACAAAAAAAATGCGAACTCTGTGGATCGAACACAGGACCTCCAGATATCAAGACCGAAGTCATACTTAACTATTGCTAGCTAAATCTCTTCAGTCTGGCGCTCTCCCAACTGAGCTAAGTCCGCCAGGTGTGGAAAGGAAAATTTGTCAGGGTATGTCTCCCACTAATATATGCCCTAACCCTATATGTTTTCTCAGAATTGGGCCGTTAGTACAGTCAATTTTGGCGGCTAAAGTTCCCTTCTAACGGCTACTGATACCCACCATTCGTATCTTTAATCATGTCTTAAGAAATTTGTGTTCTGTTGGTAGTATGGTGACATATAAAGGAAAAAAAGGGTATGGCGTTGCTTTCCTCGAGTAAGTGAAAGACAGGGCTCATCTGTTAACCTGTTGTAACTTTTATCAGTTCGTTTGACTATTCTTGAGCTCTCCCTGAGAGGTGCCTGTCTAGACTATTTCTTTTGTGTTAGCCCTATCTACTTTGGTCGTCTTATATGAGCATAAAATAGCCACTACATGTCCTTTTTATTAAGGTATTGCCAGCCAGAAGCTGAACCAGTCATGCAAAACGATGACAGAAAAAGGATTCGAGAATGGATTCTAACTATATTTAAATACATACTTCACTACACAGGTCCAGGGGTCCAGTTAAAAACCTGTAAAGGAGTCGACGTAGGCTCCGGTCGCCTAATAAGCAAAGAGACCACGCCAGTTGAGAAAGTGCTTCAGACTCTTTGAATGAGACATCTAGAACACCAAGAACACAGATCAGGCCAATAATATACCGAAGCGGTAAAACTACGTTTTTCGAAATCTGGTCAATTTGAACAATATGAAAGCACCAACATGCGAAAGCTGACAGCTGACACTCACCCAGACATCAATCTGCAGAGGTTTTTCCAGTAGCTTTCAATCTCTCATGAATGAGTTTGATGATTGCATCCTCAGTTCTGGTCTCGAGGATGGCAAGTTTAGGCTCAAGATCTCTCTTTAAGTCCCAATTGATGCTCTTGGGCTGCAGATTCGACAAATCCAACGCGGAAGATGAACTTTTTGCATCCAATCCAGCCAGAGCTTCCTTTTGTACTCTTTCGGCGACAATTTCAACAGTTTCGTCAGAATCACCCAATGGAGTTTCATTATATCCTAATTTTGGAGCTCTATTTTCTGGATCGAAATTTCGACCTGAGAGGGAAATGTGTGGAGATGCAGAAGAGTCTTCCTTCTGCTCTTTCTCTAAAGATTCAGGCTCATTATCACTCTTTCGTTTAAGGCTTCGTAACTGAGCGAGCCTTTCCTTTCTACTGGCTGCTTGTTGTTCCAGCGACGTGGACATTTTGGAGGAGGGTAGTTCAATATGGAGAGGTTGTATATGAAATTTGGTCGAAGAAGAACAATTATGATGGGTTATGTTTAAGCCGCACGTTGAAATATAACTAACTATACAGATTGACGAACCTAAGCTGATGCTGATCAGAAGTAAATATTGATTCAATCGAAGATGTCGCTTCCAGGATTTAACTTAAATCTGGATGTAAGTGTTCTGTGGTTGATGTAGGGGTTAATTTGGGCGACTAACGGATTGGCTGTAGACGGAGCAGGAGACTATCTCGGTTACACTCGAGGCAGGTAATGAATGGAGATTTGAGATTGATTTCAGCTCGACTTTGAAGGTTAAGGTATGTTTGGTATGGTTACAGGGCCTCTCGCGCAGCGAGAACAACTGGTCCGGGCAGAGCCCGGCCGCCGGAGGCAAAAAGTGGATTCTAATAAGAGAAATTTAGATAATTAGTGGCACTGCAGAAGTGTTTGGCACTGAGTTGGTTATTGGAAATGAATATTCTTTCAGTGGACAAAAAGCTGCTATATTTACATGGCATGGATGTGTATTTGAATATAATGGTAGTAATGTGACTGAATATACGTCGGATGAGACTCCAATGTCGGTTTATGCGAATTTACATTTTGCGTTGGAAGGATTAAGGCCTACTCCTGTGTTGGGTAGTAGTGATGGTGGAAGAGGGGAAAAAGGACCCAAAGGACCTACAGTTCTTATAATAGGACCAAAAGATTCAGGAAAAACGTCGTTGTGTAAAATTCTTAGTAGTTATGCTTGTAAGCAACAACGATTTCCAATGCTTGTTAATCTAAATCCTAGTGAAGGGGTTTTTACTGTTCCAGGTGCTCTTTCTGCTGCTCCAATTTCTGATATTTTAGATGTTGAAGAGGGATGGGGTGCAAGTCAAATTAATGGACCTGCTCAATTACATCCAAAACAACCATATGTCCATTTCTATGGTCTTGAATCACCTTTGACGAATGTGAAATATTATAAGCATGTCATTTCAAGATTGGCTCTAGCAGTATCATCAAGAGTCGATAACGACGAAGTTATCCGTGGCTCAGGTACTATTATTGATACGTCAAGTACATTAATAGAGAAGGACCCAGGTCATTCTATTATATCTAGCATAGTAGCTGACTTTGATGTCACTACTATTGTTGTAGTTGGTCATGAACGCCTGTATTCAGATATGGTTAAAAGATTTAAAGATAAAAAAGGTGTTACAGTTATTAAAGTGGTTAAATCTGGTGGTTGTGTAGAAAGAGATCCTTCGTATATTCGCTCAATTCAAAGTAGAACAATTCGTGATTATTTTTATGGTTCTCCAAGACAAAGTCTCTCTCCTTATACGGTTACTGCCGACTTTTCATTGATAACTGTTTACCGTATTGCGGAAGAATCGTCGTTACAAAACATGTCGGTCCTGCCAATTGGTGAGGATGACTCAACAGCTGCTCCTAAAGATTCGTCTGACTATCTCGTTCGACTGGAACCATCTACTATCCTCCAAAATTGCGTTATGGCAGTAATGAACGCTTCACGCGATGACCCTATTAGCTCACTTATAGAATCGGAAGTTATTGGATTTGTTCATGTGTAAGTTTCGTCTTGATTCCCTCTCCTGCGATAACCCTGTCAGCTAACAATACTAACACTTTATAGCGTTGAATCCGATGATACAAAACGAAAGCTCAAAGTCCTTATGCCAATGCCTGGAAAACTACCAGATCGTCCTTTCATAATCGGCGACTTTAGATACCATGAATAATTCTTTACATGTACATTAATTTAATATTTTATTCAGAATTATATAATAACAATCATAATAATAATAATAATCTATAATACACAGGGTCATGCTCTAAGATTTTGAATAAATGAATCAAGGTTATATTCCTCTTCGTATTCCTTTTCATCCCATAATTCTCCAAGTTCACTGACCGCGTTGGGTGCTGCTCCACGACTTTTAAGTTGACCAGTCTCATCCAGAGCTTCTTCAGGTCTGGAATTTTGATCTTCTTCTCGGTTGGGCGTATCTGATGCACTAAATAAATCAAGAATTTGATCTGTTCCCATTGAACTAAGCCCAGAGTTTTGTTGATTTATAATCGTAGATGCAATATTAAGCTTGAACTTTTGAAGACCCATAATCTTCTCTTCAAGGGTATTCCTTGTGATTAATCGATACACATTAACTACCTTCTTTTGACCGATACGATGTGCTCTATCCATTGCTTGCAAATCATTCATTGGATTCCAATCATGCTCAACAAAGATTACTGTATCAGCACCTGTCAAATTAAGACCTAAACCACCAACATGGGTTGTTAATAGTAATACATCAATAGATGGATCATTGTTGAACTTTTGAACAATGTCTTGTCTATGTCTGGCATCGGTACTTCCATCCAATCTCATATAGGAAACTGATGGCATATTCTTCTTGAATAAATCATTTTCGACCATATTCAACATATCTTTGAGTTGGCAGAAAATAAGTGCTCTATGTTGACTAGTAACTCCAGCAGCCAAAGTTGCTGCCTGCTGTTGCTGAACACTTTGATTTGATGTAGCTCCAGAAATACCAATACCGCAATCTTCTAATAATTCTTTCAAAGCCATAAGCTTAGGAGCATGAGAGATATCTCGAATGTTTCTTTTATGAGCAGCCATATCATGAACAGCCAGATCATGTGTAATTTTAGCATATTGAGGATGTTTTTCATTAACAACAAGTGCTGGATGATTACACAATTTTCGCATATATTGTAATGCTTGGAAAATATGTTGTTTGCCTTCTTTATTAGAATCTCCTGATTCAGATTCAACCATTTGTCTTTGACTTTTAACAAAGGTATCGTATAATTCCTTTTGCAAATCGCTCAATTCACAATAATAATCCTGAATGATTTTTGGTGGCAGATCTGATAATACATCTTCTTTAAGACGACGAAGTAAAAAGGGAAGTACTTGTTTATGTAAAGCTTCAAGAGCTAAAGCACCAGCTTCTTGTTCTTTTGAAGAACTTTTAGCATTTCTACTGGCAGAAATTGGTTTAGCAAACCTCTCATTAAATACTTTTTCAGTTCCTAAAAATCCTGGCATTAAAAAGTCGAATAGAGACCATAATTCGAGAACATTGTTTTGGATAGGAGTACCAGAGAGAATTAAACGATGATTGGCATTGAAAGTTTTAACTGATTTAGTCAGTTTTGACGAAGCATTCTTGATAATGTGACCTTCATCAAGAACGCAATAATTCCAATTTTGTGCTGCTATATAAGAAACATCATTACGTGAGATGTCATAAGAAGTAACAACAATATCATGTGAATTGAATTGTTTAGTCATGTACATTCTTTGACCAGGTGAGCCTACATAAACTAATACTTTAAGGAACGGTGCATAAGTATTTAGTTCGTGTTTCCAATGTCCAGTTAAGGAAGGAGGACATACGACCAACGAAGGCAAAGCTCGACTTTCAGGAGATCCAGTTTTGCTATATTCTTCTGCTCTTAGATGATGATCGCTGGCAACAATACAAATAGTTTGTAATGTCTTTCCTAGACCCATATCATCACAAAGAATTCCATGAAGATGATACTTATTAAGGAAGGCAAGCCAATTAACACCTTCCTGTTGGTATTTACGTAAATCTGCTTTGATTGCTACTGGCATATTGAATTTCTGAACTTTACTAACGTCCATCATTTGAGAAATAAATTCTCTTTCTCTGTCACGTCCTTCAAGTAACTTGGCGGACATACCTGGTGGATCAGGAATACCAGATTCAAGTGGAACCAATTTAATAATAGATGCAAATGTAGTAGTAGCAATTAATCGAATATCTTTATCAGCATCACTCATTCTTCCGAGAACTGGGACGATTAAGAAAACAACATAAGGTAATATATCAACACCCATAGTGGAAGTTAAATGATAAATACATTCAATAGCACCTTGTCTGGAAAATAAGGACAATGCGTTAGATACCATTGGTAAAACCATTTCTACAAGGGAATTTATACCATCCACAGTAATAACACTACAAATAGTTGCAAAACATTTAGCAGCGGTATACCTTAGTACAGAAAATTTGGAAGATAATGTGTTGAGAATCAATGGGAAATGAGGGAGAAATTCATTATAAAGTTCTTTATCCAAACTTGGTAAAAGTGCTCTAATAACCGAAAGAGAGTCGATAATTTCTTGACCAATAGTGTTGGTAGAGTCAGTAATCTCTTTAGGGAGGGAATCAGGATCCTTCAAATACGTTAAAGCTCCAAACATGCATTCTTTAAGCTTTGGAACTGATTGGAATAAGTTGACACCAAAATGAAGTGATAAATTATGTAATGCAGTCTTAGCACCCAAGCGTTTAATTCTAGCAGCTTTTACTTCCTTTTGATGAGCCAATAAATCAGCAACATCAGTTTTTGTTTCTTCCTTTTTCAATGAAAGAATTGAGTCATCATATTTAGCATTATGATGAAATTCTGGCACTTCTGATGTATCAACACATAAAAATGTACATAAATTCTTGACCACCTTATCAGCAGCACCATTTTTACCAACATGAAGAAATAAGCTGATTAGATCTGAAATGGATTTTGCAGTCCTACCTTGAAGAAGCTCATCTTCTTCAGATTTTATACTTCCCATTAAACTTTGAATTATAGGATTGAGCTTTTTAGGCAAAGTATTATTGGATAATGAAACATAAGCAGCAGCAGTGGCAGCATTTATGCTCACATCACGCGCAGCTTTGATATCTTTTGCTTCTTCAATAGAATGTAATAAATTTCTATGTGCATCGGATAATGCTTGAGAAGCAATGATTCGAGAATTAGTTGATAATGATCGTTTAAGCTTTTCAAATGTGTCACCAGCAATTTTTTCTGCAGTTGTGATATTGAAAGCATCAGGGCCAGCTTCAGGTTCACCTTGAACAACGATTGCCACTTGGGGGACTTTACTTCTTGATAGCCTAGCAGTATCCACGAAAACACTAAACAAAGCTTGACATTGTGTTCGAACAGCTCGAAGATAAGGAGTTAAATCTCTATACATTACCCCTTCCGATGGTGGAGAATTAAGAACAGATGTGAGTTTATCAGTGAAATATTGTGAGAAATTGGTATCAAGAGGTTTAGATGCTGAAGTTGAAGCTTTACCATATTCTTCAATAATTAAAGCAGTCACTAAACGTTGAGTGGAGAATGGTGATTTGATATATTCATCCAAGGTTGATTTGAGCGGAGATAATTGTTCAGAATCCCATAACGATAAAGCTCTTCCTAAAGCCCTACTAGCGGTTACTTTTGTTCGTAAAAATATAGAATATTCGACTAAAGTAACATCACCTAAAAACATTGGATTATCAATATTAACGTGTAAAGAAGAATCCTTTTTAATTGGTGAATCATTAATAGCTGAAGCTTTCCTCTTTCTTCCTCTTTGTTTAGGAGCTTTTTTATCATCGCCACCGCCGTTATTTGTATCTTGAGAAATAGGACTATAAGAAACTCCAGATGGTTTAATAAATAATGAAGAATTCATCTTATAAAAATGTCTGGCAGTACCTATGGGGGTCATAAGAAGAGTCAAAAGTGGTGGGAAATGTTCATTGAAAAGTCCAGAGAAAGATTCGGGAGATTTTTTTACAATCTCATCTAATAACATATTCCAAACATCTAAAGAAAGATCAAGAACATCTTTATTCTGTTCTACTAATAAATTTTGAAATATTAGTCGAAGAATACGACCATCGATCCAGTCTTTCGACCCATCTCCTTCAATAGATATGAATGTTTGTAACGCTCGAAGAACTGATTTACGAACATTTGTAATTGAATGACGTAAAAAGGGATATAATCTAGGTACTAGTGAAGAGAAAGATTGTGATTCATCTTTTAACCAAGAATCTCGAATGATGTTAAGAACAGTTGGAAATCCACAGAGTTTTGCCAATAAATCCATAACATTACCAATAGCAGCACTAAGATCATCTCTTAATTCAGCTAAACACTCCCAGATAACATCTAATAATTCACTAATCGTATCAGGCCGTTGATTTACAAACTCAGATGCAATTGGAAGTAAAGTAGCAGCAGACATTGCTTGAACATCATCGTCAGATTCTTGAAGACCATGTAAAACACATTCAACTATTCCATCGAAATACTTTGCACTATTTTCATTTGTAGTTAAAATATCAATTCGAACTGAAACAAGATATCTCAAACCAAGCATACCGCCATGACATGCTTCCCATAATGGGAAAGACAATCCAAGGTCTTTTTGAAGGATTAATTCACGAAGTACTTGAAAAGTAGAGTAAATTATCGGATCAGGAAGATAGAGAAGTAATGCACCTAAAGTTTGAGCAGCAGACTCTCGTACTGGAGCAACTACCTGATCAGACACATAATCACCAAATCTATCCAATGAAAAAATACAACATAAACGACAAGATAAATCTTCTAACCATTGACTATTTCTCTTATCATTTTCGCTTCTAGAAACGCCTTTAACTCTTCCAGCACCCTTACCATGAACTCGAATCACTTCACGAAGGCCAAGAACTGCTCCATGTCTTACTTCCCATGATTCATCAAACAAATCAACCATTAACAATTCACATAATCCTTCAAACGGCCACACTTTACCACTACTTGATTGCATTGATATTAAAGGTGATACTTTTGGAGCTTTATGTTCTACTACAACCTTATCATTATGGCCTTGAGCAGTTATTTCAAACTCATTTCCATTACCATTAGCATTATCACCTTCCTGTTTAACAACTCCCGCAGCTTGATCCTTTTCTAACCTTTTAGCAGCAGAACTTGAAGATAAATCTACTACCCTAACTTTATTGGCAGAATTTCTAGCATCAAATTTAGCTCTTCTTTTCGCCATTGCACGAAGACGAGCATTTTGAGCAGCAGAAGCTGCATCTACTGGAGAGGGAGTAGCAGATTCACTTTTAACTGTAGTTGGTGTTGCAATTGGTGTTACAATAGGAGTAGGTACTGGAGATGCCGATTTTGATGCGCTATTCCTACCCGATCCAGATCCTACCGGCTTTATATCCGTATCATTCAATATTTCATCATCTAAATATTCACCGGCCATACCCAATTTCTGTTTCAAATTCTGTTTCTGTTTCTTCAACCTCTCTACCGGATCTAAATTTTGAGTTGGATCATCATATTCCTTACCAGCAGAACCAACCAACTTCCCTCCATATTTTATCACTGTTTTAATATCCAAAGTAGCAAAACTTAGTAATCCATCAGAATTAGAAGTTGAATCTGTTTCTCCATTTTCCGTTTTAACTTTAATTCCATCTTCAACTTCCTCGTTAACTTCCACCTTCATCATCATCTCGTCCTCCTCCTTCTTTACTTTAATCGGAACATCATTTTCATCCAATTCTTGAATCCTTGGTTCTTGTTCCTCCCCATTCTCTCTCCCCTCCTTCTTAATCTCACCATTTAACCCCTCCTCCTCATTTGGATCCCACAGCGCAGCATTCCCTACAATCCCTCCAATCGCCCTCGCAGATGAAACTCTCGTATCCCATTTCTTCGATCTCAAATAAGGAAAAACCCTTCCTAACAAATTCAACAAATCTTCAGGATGATTCTTCTGAACATCGGCCAATTGATCTGCTGCTGTATTCCTAACAAAGGCTGACGAGCCAGTGTCCAACAATCTATTCCCTCCGTTAGTACTCCCCTCTACCTCCCCTACCTTCTCTCTCCCACTCACAGTACTAATCGGTCAAGTCTAAAATCTAATGTTAGTCCACGTCAATCCACAATGCCTCCGGCGGCCGGGCTCTGCCCGGACCCGTTGTGCTCGCTACGCGAGCTGCTTCGTAATCTTAATCAACTCACCTTGACATTTGTCTTATCCTAGCTATTCATCCCGTATCAATATCTCAAATCAACTTCTTCTCAGTTAGTCCCTCCCCTATTCACGTCAACCTCTCATCCACTAAACTCACTCAATTGATATTTTACCAAACCCTAATACCAAATCTACTTCACGCGTCTCACTCGTGAACTTCTTCTCGCTTAACGTTAAATAAATCACTTAATAAATAAATCTTATCAATCTTCTTCTCTCTTGTCGCAATCCAAAATTAATCCAATTGCAAAATTATCCGATTTACCAATCCCCAATCCTATTCTCGGACTTTTCGTCGTACCAAACTATTCCCCTGCTTTTGCTGTATACAGAGCTAACTAATTTTTTTATTTTCCCCTCGAATTCCTGCGATAATCATCCTATATATATAGACCTGCAGTGGGCCGTTGATTCTGGTCAAGGGTTTTCTTGTGGCTCTCTTTGTGCCATTGTGCTACTGCCGCAAAACGCCGCTCACACCACACGCCGCACTTCCGCCGCACTGTGCCTCCGACGGCTGGGCTCTGCCCAGATCTATAACTCCGCTGCGCGGAGAACCAGAATATCATCCTCATTATTCTACTATCGAGATCGGAGTTGGGAGTTAATAACTTCGCCAATTAGAGTGTAAGGGAAATAATCGATCGATATCGATCGGGAAATGATTGTCAGTTTCATAGTAAAAATCATTTATATAGAGAAATCTACTCTGAAATTAAACTAAAATAATTAATATTATTACCAATCAATTCATAATTCTTCCACAAATCTAATGATATAATTTTTATTATCATACCGCTAGTATTGTTGAAATTTAAACCCCTGGTAAATCCCCCTATATTCGCTATAACCGCCACTTTTTGTCAACGAAATTACAATTACACCCTAACCCTATAAAACCATGCTTTTTTTTGAAATTTTTTTAAAACCTGCAGCTTGCTTTCGAGGGTCTTTAATTGAGCTAGAACTAGGAAGAGTCAGGATATTGGATAAGACATTGAGTAAGCCAATAATAAGTCATAGTGCATATTGGGAGGAAAGGAGGGAAATCAGAGCGATTGTAAGGGCGGGCGGGTCAAGGTGGCAGGGATTGTTACTAATGGAACTGGAGCTGGTGCTGGTGCTGGTGCTGGTGCTGATGGTGCTGGTGGTACTGGTGCTGGCTGGAGCAGTGGTCCGGCGGTAATGTGCTCAGTACAATATAGCCAACATGCTGATGCTGATACCAGTCGGTCTCGATCATACTGTCATAGCCATACGCAGGCCATTGTTTTTTCTCTCTCATGCAGTCATATTCAATCTGCTGTGTGACTAACTGAAAGATCTTTAGATATTTTTTTTTCTCCACTACTTTCTATTGTCATTTTCATTTCAGAATTTAAGAAGAAGAAAAAGTAAAAAAATTAAAAGTTATATAAACTAACTAAAAGTACAATAATAAGAAATCGGATTTTTCATTTATATTTTATCAGATTTATTTATTATTCACGGATTTCACCGATATCGGCATTTTTACACTACGCTTAACCGCTACCGCTTAAACACTAAACACTTACGCTCAACTCTTAAAAAACTTTTCAATTTATTATCAACTCTACAATGTCTTCTACCACTAACGACGAAGGTCCTAATGAAAGAAATGGTGCTACTCCTGTAGTTACCCAAGCCAACCCCTATGGACCTCATCCTTCTGATTACCTCTCGAATGTAAGTGGATTCCAACTTATCGAATCTACTCTAAGAGAAGGTGAACAATTCGCTAATGCCTTCTTTGACACTGAAAAGAAGATTGAAATTGCCAAGGCTTTAGATGATTTTGGTGTTGATTATATCGAATTAACCTCCCCTGCTGCTTCTGAACAATCAAGAAAAGATTGTGAAGCTATTTGCAAGCTCGGACTTAAGGCCAAAATCCTTACTCATATTAGATGTCATATGGACGATGCTAGATTAGCAGTTGCTACTGGTGTTGATGGTGTTGATGTTGTTATTGGTACTTCTCAATTCCTTCGTCAATACTCTCACGGTAAGGATATGAATTACATTGCCAAGAGTGCAGTTGAAGTTATTGAATTTGTCAAGAGTCATGGAATTGAAATTCGATTTTCATCTGAAGATTCTTTCCGTTCCGATCTTGTCGATTTACTTAATATTTACAGAACTGTTGATAAGATTGGTGTTAATCGAGTTGGTATTGCTGATACTGTTGGATGTGCTAATCCTCGCCAAGTTTATGAATTAGTACGTACTCTCAAGTCCATTGTATCTTGTGATATTGAATGTCATTTCCATAATGATACTGGTTGTGCTATTGCCAATGCGTATACTGCTTTAGAAGCTGGCGCCAAGCTTATTGATGTTTCTGTTCTTGGTATTGGTGAAAGAAACGGTATTACTCCTCTTGGTGGTTTAATGGCTCGTATGATTGCTGCTGATCGTGATTATGTTCTTTCCAAATATAAGCTTCATAAGTTAAGAGAATTAGAAACTCTTGTTGCTGAGGCCGTTCAAGTCAATATTCCATTTAACAATCCAATTACTGGATTCTGTGCTTTCACTCACAAGGCTGGTATTCATGCCAAGGCCATTCTTGCCAATCCATCTACATATGAAATTTTAAATCCATCAGATTTCGGTCTTACCAGATACATTCACTTTGCCAATCGTTTAACTGGATGGAATGCTATCAAGTCCAGAGTTGATCAACTTAATCTCCAACTTACTGATGATCAATGTAAGGAGGTTACTGCTAAGATCAAGAAGCTTGGTGATGTTCGTTCATTAAACATTGATGATGTTGATTCTATCATTAGAGATTATCATCAATCTGTCTCTACCCCAGCTTTCCCTCCTGTTGACGAGGCCTCATTACCAGCTGTCAAGAAGCAAAAGATCTCTGAAGATGGTGAATCAAACGGTACTTCTGCTTAAAAATTCCTTTTTATATACTGAAATATACATTATGTCATTCCTCCATCCCCCGTCTGCCTCCGGCGGCTGGGCTCCGCCCAGACCCGTTGCTCGCTCCGCTCGTTTCGCGACTTCCGCACGTTATGTAGGGCCCTCTCCGCAACAAGCGACCCAATTTTGGATTTATTCCCAGCACTTATTCTCGTTCAGCTCTACCGCTCGCGCAGCGAGCACAACGGGTCCGGGCAGAGCCCGGCCGCCGGAGGCAAATGTCATTCGCCGCACGTGGACATGGCAATATATACAGGGTTAGGAGAAACCCGAGGTTTGTCCAATACAAAATAAAGGTTCACCATTAGACAGAGAAAATCTCACAGTCTTTATCTCGAGATTAGCTTTACCGAGAACGCTCATTAGTAGAACACGATACAATGAGTGGCAAGGAAGAGGCATTTTTCCGTAAGTGAGGAGTGAAGAAGGGAAGGGAATTGTCGCTTTGGGGGTTATCTTATGATCTTTCTAACTATTATTAGGCTCGGCGGAAATGTCGCTTGTTCAACTTTATATTGGAACAGAAATCGGAAGAGAAGTTGTTTCTGCTTTGGGTGAAGTTGGAATTCTTCAATTGAGAGATCTCAATTCCAAAGTAAGCGCTTTTCAAAGAAGTTTTGTGAAGGAAATTCGTCGTTTGGATAATGCTGAGAGACAATTGAGATTGTTTAGTAAACAATTGGAGAAAGAAGGAATATTAGCAGGTCCTGCTCCGGACAATGTCCCAGTGGCAGGAAAACCAAGCGATGTCGATGAATTACTGAGTCGTTTGGATGGTTTGGAAGAAAGAATCTTGCAATTGAATGATTCAGAAGAGACATTGTTGAAAAGACAAATGCAACTGACTGAATTGAGACAGGTTATTTTTGCTTCAAATAATTTCTTTAGTCAGGAAAGAAGTAATGAAGCTGTTTTGAGTACTGTTGAACATGACGAAGAGTTGGCTGATGAGGAAAATGCTCCTTTGTTAAGAGGTGGTGATGAGGATATTCATACTTTACATCCACCACCATCCTTTGAAACACGTCGTCTTCGTCGTCGTAGTAGTTTTTCTGCTCGTAATGTAAGCTTCGTTTCTGGTGTGATAAATCGTAAACATATATCTGCTTTATCAAGAATTCTTTGGAGAGCTTTACGTGGTAATCTTTATATCTCATTTGGAGAAATTGAAGAACCAATTTATGATCCAAAATCAAAGACTTTGGTTGATAAAAGTTATTTTATTGTATTTACTCATGGACCTGATTTGGTAAATAAAGTAAAAAAAATTGCCGAAGCTCTTGAAGCTGATTTATATCCTGTTGATGAAGAACCTGAATTACGTAGGGAACATCTTCTTGAAGTTAATAAACAACTTGAAGATATTAATGCAGTTGTTCATAATACTAAACTCACTCTTCATGGAGAATTATCAATTATTTCAAGTAAAATTTCTTATTGGTCAATCGTTATTGCAAAGGAAAAGGCAATTTATCAAGCATTGAATTTATTCTTATACGATCAAAACCGTAAATCTTTAATTGGTGAGGGTTGGATTCCAAAAGATGAAATTTCTAATGTTCAAACTTTGTTGAGAAATATTACTGAAAGAGCTGGTGTTGAAGTTCCTTCCATTCTTAATGTAATGGAAACAAATAAAACTCCTCCTACTTTCCATAGAACAAACAAATTCACTGAAGCGTTCCAGGCAATTGTTGACGTTTACGCGGTGGCTACTTATCAAGAAGTGAATCCTGGTCTTCCTACTGTAATCACTTTTCCATTTATGTTTGCTATTATGTTTGGTGATTTAGGACATGGATTTATTTTGTTTCTTGCTGCTTTATCTTTGGTTATATTTGAACAAAAAATTGGTAAAATGAAAAATAGAGATGAAATTTTCGATATGGCTTATTCCGGAAGATATATCTTGTTATTAATGGGTATTTTCTCTATGTATACTGGATTGATGTATAATGATCTTTTCTCAAAGTCAATGACGCTATTTTCGTCTGGATGGGCATGGCCAGAATCATGGAATGAAGGTGATGCAATTGAAGGCCATCAAACTGGTGTTTATCCATTTGGTCTTGATCCTGCTTGGCATGGAACTGAAAATAATCTTCTCTTCACCAATTCTTATAAAATGAAATTGTCTATTCTCATGGGATATCTTCATATGAGTTATAGTTATATGTTTTCTCTTGTTAATGCCATCTATTTCAAATCTCCAATTGATATTTGGGGTAATTTCGTCCCTGGTTTACTCTTCATGCAAGGTATTTTCGGCTACCTATCTGTTTCAATTGTATACAAATGGACAGTTGATTGGGTTGCAATTAATGAACGTCCTCCAGGTCTTTTAAATATGTTAATTGGCATGTTTTTATCTCCTGGTAAAGTCGAAGAACAACTTTATCCCGGTCAAGCAGTTTTACAAAATTTCCTTGTCGTAATAGCACTTGTTTGTGTTCCTTGGTTACTCTTCGTTAAACCTCTATACCTTCGTCACAAAATGCAACAACATTCTTATCAAACAGTTTCTACTGAAGATGGCAATGGTCATTCTAATGGCGTATCCCAAATTGAAGGTAGTTCTAGCGACCCAACCAATGGTATTCATGACGATGACGATGATGACGAGGATGGCCATGGTCACGGTGAAGCATTTGGTGATATTATGATCCATCAAGTCATTCATACTATTGAATTTTGTCTCAATTGTGTCTCTCACACCGCTTCATATCTCCGTCTTTGGGCGCTTTCTCTTGCTCATTCCCAATTATCTTCCGTTCTCTGGTCCATGACAATCCAATCTGCCTTTGGAATGTCTGGTATTACCGGAGTTTTGATGACTGTATTCTTATTTTACCTCTGGTTCACCCTCACTGTTGCCGTTCTCGTCGTAATGGAAGGTACTTCTGCCATGCTTCATTCACTTCGTCTTCACTGGGTTGAATCAATGTCTAAATTCTTTGAAGGTGAAGGTAAAGCCTACACCCCTTTTTCTTTCAAACTCATTATTGAAGAATCTTCTACTTAAATCTTATATATAATAATATCGCATACATTAGATAACTACTCCTTCCCCCTTCCTGCCTCCGGCGGCCGGGCTCTGCCCGGACCCGTTGCTCCGCTGCGCGGAGGTTGATACGGCTCACGCGGCTTGATTCACGCCTTTTCGCGCATCCACTTTTCATCTTCACCACTCAACCATCAGTTCCACTTCCACCACCATGGACTCATTCATATCCCTTCCTGGCTCCGCTGCAGTGTCAGCGACCACCAGTCCGATGTCTGGAATCCCGGGAAAATCCACGTTAAGCACCCCGACAGGCGACGCGCTGGTCAAACTCGAGAAAGACGACACTACCACAACTACCTCTGAGACCAGAGAATCCACCCAACAACAGAAAAGCGAGGCGGCAATTGAAAACCTCAAACAACTAGACCCTTTAGCGATGGTCCTTGAATTAGTAGAAGTCGTTCAATCCGGACAGATCGCACCTAAGGATGTTTACAATGCGGCTGGTCCTATCCGACTGAAATTGAGTAAAGCCAAAACCAGTCTTCAAGATATAGAAGGCCTAGATCAGACTATTGAGAAGCGACGGGATATAATCGCTGAGTTGAAGCATAAAATCGTACGACAGACGGAATTACTACAGAAGTTCCAGGAGAGAATGGGAGTGAATACGACTACCGGTGAAGTCGCACACAACGCGGCGTCAACCATTGTTAAATCAGAACTGGATTCGGAAGTGACCATGGATATTGATCCCAAATGAAGAATAGCATTTATTTATTTATTTATAATCTCCTCCGCGGAGCGGAGCAACAGGTCCGGGCGGAGCCCGGCCGCCGGAGGCAGCAAGGGGAGAAGGAGTCGATTGCCTCCGGCGGCCGGGCTCTGCCCGGACCCGTTGCTCGCTACGCTCGTTGCAGAGTCACCTGATATACGATTGAAGCAACGCCATGCAGAAAATACATGCATATCTTAATTAAACAGAATGCGGGGGCAATATCCTAATATTCGATATGAGACAAAGAAAACACCCCACCAAAATATCTACACCAAAAGCTGTTTTCAGGTTATATCAAATCTTTATAGCATGTTCCTGAAACTACCCAACTGTGGCTTGGTACTTTCGCGACGATTAGATAAATCTTTCTCATTATCAACTTCGTCCCATACCCTGAGATGACCTCCCCCCTTATCCTGCTGATTCCTTGCAGATATTCATTATGCTCTTACCCTTTTCCTATGAAACAAACCTAGCCCTTAAGGAAATCTCAGCTGCAAACCCAACCCTGGTTTGATATCATACAGGCCATTCATCACTCACGAAACTTTCTTCTTAATCACTTCTCACTCTAACCTCTTCCGTTTTTTTTTTCCTGTTTAGATTTTGTCCTCTTACAACCACTTTCCCCCAGTTTCCACCACACTCCTACCAATTCTAAGCTAGCTCGCCATCTCCACAGTTTTAGCTCTCTTATCTAACTTAACTCTACCTCTACTGTAACCCTCTCCTCTCACTACATCACCCCCTTCGACCAAAACCACCATACTCACCACCAGACCTAGTTCGCTCTCTCTTTCTCTCAACCTAACCCCTCATTTTCTATTAACGAATCAAAAATAATTCGATTCGAGTAAGGCAATAATAGCACAACTGTAAAATATATTACAATATTAAAGCCGTTAATCAAATTCCAAGAAGAGAAGATAGGATTGGATATCTCTAGCCCTAGCTATTTAACACTAAACTCCGACTTGAATTTGAGTTAAGTAATAGTAGGCGATAGAGTGGTAAAGTTGTTAGTAAAGCAGTAAAGTAGTCAAGCAGCAAGCAGTCAAGCCACAAGGTGTACAGTAATACAACAGTAATCACTAAAGCTACAATTTGGTATAGTCTGGATCCTGGATCGAAAATTGAGATTGCCTGAATTATATAGGGCTAAATTGTTCGTAGAATAACGTTTTCACTGAATTCAACCAAAGGTATTAATATATTAATATCCAGTCTCAAGTTAGATTAAAGTGATAAGGAGAATAACAAACTAATCAACTGTTTCTGTTTCATTCATCTCATCATTTCTACTTTAACCTCACAATTATCATCTACTCTAAGATCCGTTAAATATTTGAAGTTTAAGGCATTATCCTAGGATCAACGAATTCCACGATCAAATCAAACAATAACGAACCAAAACAACCGTTTTTAAAAGCAGCTCTTTTACTCATCAAATCAACTACTACTCAGTTTCTCACTCCAAATCATTCATACAAATGGCTCAAGTAGGACCTATATCTGGGTCATCCCCTCATCAAGATACTATGAACTCAGCTACTTCATCCCCAACTTCAACTTCAGCAATTGCCGCACCAATTCCAGTTTCATTCAATCTAACGCCTGCTTCTGACTCTTTCACAGGAGGTAGATATTTATCATCTACGAGAGCTTCTGTAGATTCAGATTCAGATTATCAAGCAGTTGTAAATACGAATGCTCCAACTGCCACTCCTAATCGAGACAACAACCGAGATAATAACAACACCTCCGCTACTCCCTCTCGCCCTGTATCAAGATCTTCCACATTCTCTGGACTCTCAACTACTGCTACTAAAGATGGTGTAGAAGGTAAACGAGTCCATCGTATTCATGACCCATTAGGTTATGCTACATGGCTATTCCCAACGTCTACAACTGCTACACCAACTACTACCACAACTGCTCCTCCTCCCTCTGATACTAACACTAAACGGATGAATAGACTAAGTGTAGGTAGTAGTGTTAGTAGTACAATGAGTAGTAGCAAAGGAGCAGATGGCCACCATCATCACAATCACTTTCTTCATTATCGAAATGAGCGTAGTAATAGATCTGATGATATGGATGATGGCGACGATGAAGCTGAAAAAGGGGCTAGTAATAGTGATGCTATTGATTATGACACAGAGAATGCTTCCCCTCGAGTTGTTTCTAATGATTTTGATGATGACGACAACAACGATGAAGACGATGACAATATGGTAGGCGTTATTGAAAGACGTAATCGTCGTGATAATTATATCACTGCTAATACTACCGAGTCGATACCTGACTCAATAAACGTATCTACTGATGATATCAATAACGTCAATAATCCCAACGAAAATAGCAACGAAGGAGACGATGAGGCTGAGGATGATAATATTGACAATGATCAAGACGAGGAAGAGTCCATACACCCTCCCAATATCCCATCTGCACCCCCAGTAACATTAAACGAGAAAATCCGACTTCTTCGAACTGGTTCAGTGTCAGGAGTGGCTCATCCTCACCATACCCATCACCTTCACCACCATAACCCTGGCGATGAGCATGCCACTACCCAAGACGGCTCTATTCCACCACCATCATCATCTCTTCATAACGGTCAAAATCAGCGTCAAGATTTCTACACTGAAACCTTCGAAGAATACCCAGGTCCTGCGTCCTAATCACCTCCTCTTTTCAATCTGAATTATCACTATTAGTTTGTATCTACATATTCTTCTATTTATTCTTTCAATTCCACACGAAACTCACTTGCCTCCGGCGGCCGGGCTCTGCCCGGACCCGTTGCTCGCTGCGCTCGAAGACCCAGTTACCCAGTTCCCAACATTCGAGCGCAGCGAGCAACGGGTCCGGGCAGAGCCCGGCCGCCGGAGGCATTGACGCCCCGTACGCCGCATAAGCCGCATCGAAAAATTGCGTAAATGCCCAGTACCACGGTAAATTTTCATTTACGCAATTGAAAAACCAAACAGTAATAGCTGTCTGAATACGGTAGTGAGAAGACAGAAGGTACTGTGTTGTTTGACTGTGATTCTTTTTTACGAGTTCAATCGAAATAAACAGAATACATAAATAATCCGAATCTCCTCAAAATGGCATCTCCAATTGCTTCTCTTGGTGATGTTTCAAACATCCCTCTTGGTTTCAAGGTCCCTAGAACCCCAACTGTTTGGGAAACAAACCCGGTTTTATCATATTTCAATGATTTTTATAACGCAGTAGCTGCCCGTAGACAAGCCCTTAATTTGTCTAACCCAGGTACTCTCGAGAACATTAATAAGGAAGTGTCTAAAGATGTATTTCTTAACAATTATTTCTTTACTGGCTTACGTGCTGATTTAACTAAATCATTTTCTATGAATCCTGCTTTTCAAGTTTCTCATTCATTCTCCTTGGGATCACCAGTTATGCCTCCTTATGCCTTTGCTGCATTCTACGCTACTGATAATGTTTTCTTGCAGGGCAATGTTGATAATGATTTATCACTTTCTGGTCGTTTACATTATGGCTGGGATAAGGCCAATACTACCAAGGCCAACATTCAAATTGCTAGTGCTCAGCCTGCCATGTTACAATTGGAACATGACTTCCAAGCCAGTGATTTTTCATTGAATTTTAAGACTCTTAATCCTTCATTCCTTGATGGAGGATTCACCGGAGTTGCAGTTGGGTCCATTTTACAAAGTGTTACCTCAAAATTAGCTCTTGGTTTAGAAGCAGTTTATTCTTCTCAATCTCCACTTTACCCTCCTGATGCTGCTGTCAGTTATGTTGCCAGATACAATGCTCAAGATTGGATTGCATCTGCTCAATTGCAAGCTCAAGGAGCTGTCCTTGCTTCTTTCTGGCGTAGAGTCACTGACAAGGTTGAGGCTGGTATTGAAACCTCGATTTCTGCTGGCGGCTCTCAACAAGCTCTTATGATGGGAGCTCCTCCCTCAATAGAAGCAAGCACCACTTTAGGTGCCAAGTATGAATTCCGTCAAAGTGTTTTCCGTGGTCAAATTGATTCTGCCGGTAAGGTTAGTTGTTTGTTGGAAAGACGTGTTCTTCCAGTTGTTTCCGTCATTTTCGCTGGTGAAATTGACCACTCTAAGAGCACTGCTCGTTTGGGTCTCGGCCTTCAATTTGAAGCTGGTGGCGATGATTCCATGCAACAACAACCCGATCCTGATGCTCAACCCCATCCTCCTATGTAATGAACTCCTTCGTTTCCAAAAGCACGCGTCTGGATGTAATATGTATATATATATGTGTTTTAGAGAAGATCAGTCTGTACATAGACTGCCCATTCTGCCTCCGGCGGCCAGGCTCTGCCCGGACCCGTAGCTCCGCTCCGCGGAGAGGGTATACTCTCCTGGTCTCTCCGCGCAGCGGAGCAACGGGTCTGGGCAGAGCCCAGCCGCCGGAGGCAGACTGGATGGAAGGAAATAGCATTAAAAAGTCATGTCATTAAAAATTAAATGTGTGCTATCGTCGTACCCAGGGTGGAATCACGCGATTAAGTAGCTGCCAACCCATGTAGCCAGAGACTATTACTGCTTGTTGGTAAAAGTCCGGCTGGGGATCGGGAGCCTGGGGTGTTTTGCTGGAGGAAGAAGAAGGAGGAGGGGTGACACTAATGGAAGAGGCTCGAGAGATCATACGTTCCTCAAATTCTCGAATTGACATAGAAGGCGAAGACGATCGATAAGAAGCCGCCGCTTCGATGATTGTCGACTTGGCATCGTCCGGTAATGGTGGTGTTGTTGAAAGACCTACTGGACTTCCAAATGCTCGGGTATATGTTGATGAACTACGTCTTTTCTCAATCTTGGCTTCAACATAGTTGGATGACGAGGAAACAAGATCACCAGTGATCTGCGCAACCCAGTTCAAGTAACCTAGTCCGGGCCGAAGACTAAGAGATGCTTGGTAGTTCATTGGCTTGGTGCCAGGGGGTACTTCTACTTCCAGCCAATCATCTTCTATTGGTCTGAATCGTAAATGATGTTGAGATGACTGAGTGTTGTAAACAAGATTGGTGGTCAGTTGAGACATAGGTACAAGAGGATGATTGATAAACGATGAGGGGAAAGCTGAAGGTCTGAATGCTGCAGGAAGAGACGGTAGTTCTGGTAATTCCATATCTCTGGTAGCGGTAGAAAGAGATGACGTACTTGTCAGGGGTGTAGGTCGACTTTCTTCTTCACTCTCGATTAAGCTACTAGTATGACTGATAATATCGCTATTATCGTCATTCTCATTGACTGCTGACATGTCATATATGCTATTTTTCCTTGAATTAGCAGTCTGGTGCTCATTAACTTCATTTACAGTTATCTGCGGCTTCGATTTGTCTTTATCAGTGGCATCAATCATAATTGGGGAACTTCGATCTTCGTTTACAACTATTGGACCTATAGTTTGATAAGGAGAATCATCAAAGGAGTCTAAAATTTCGTCCAGAGTGGATGAAGATGATGTGTTATCATTGTAGTGTATATCAGATCTGGGGAAGGTAGGGGAGGCAGCGGAAGAAGTAGTGGCAGCACTGGGGGGACTCTCAGGACCAATTGTTGAAAAATCAATGATTCCTCGGACGTCGTGAGGGAGGTCTAGGGGATCAGAAATGATCGGCGTTTTTGGACATTCCTCTTCAGTCTGGTGTGGGAGATAAAGTTGGTGTGACAATTGTTGTGGATGTACCTCAGATTGGACGTCAGATATTAATTCCGGTAATACTTCTGGTGGTTCTGGTAGAGCTTCGGACTGTTCCGTCGACATCTCGGTCATTAGATTAGTATTTGGTTCTACCTCCTTGGAAGCTTCGCTAAACCCTTCCCTGTCTACCTTTAACTCCGGTAATACGTCTGGTACTTCCACCAGAGCTTCAGCTTCCGACTGCTCAGCCTGTACATAAGGCTTTGCTTCCAGCTGCATCTCCGCCATTACCTCCTCTTTTTCTTCGTCCTTACAAACATTCTTATAACAACAAGCCTCGGCTAAGACATTCTCTAACTCATCTAAATCATTTGCTGAATCCATACCTCCCTCATCATCAACAGGAGTAGTTGGGGTCGAAGGAGATGAAGAATTATCTCTGGGTAATAACAATTCAATCTTCCAAAATTTGCCAGGGTTTGGTTGAGGTAAAACAAATACTCTAGCTTCAAGTCTCCATAATCTAAGTCGGGGTAAAATCGGGTGAACGAATTTCCCACATTGTAAGAAAGCGGCTTTTTTACCTAGAATCTTATAAATTTCTAATTTACCTTCAGAAACTATTGATTCAGATATTCTTAAAGTGATATCGGGAGGTGAGTCGTAATCTTTTGTGATATCATAATTGGGTATAGTGAACTGGGTCATTCTAGCGGTACGACCGTTGAATAGAATGGAATTATCATCGGAATCAAAGTGGTCGTCAGGGTAGAAATCATTTTTAGAAGATCTTCTACCGACAGTTGACGAGTTAGAGGTCCATGAACTTGATCGTTGAGTACGGAGGGTCGGAGATGAATGCGAGGTTAATAGACGACTTGATGATGAATTGATTGCGCTCACCACTCTTAAATTTTTTCGAGAAGGGTGATTTAAGAGAGTCGGATTTGGTAGAGTAGAAGATGTAATAGGATCAGAAGCAATTCGAGAGGGCTTGATGTTGGCATTATAGATATCAACGCCCTTACTTTCATTGAAGTTGTTACGGTTAATTTGATCGTAAGGTTGAGTTTGAGTTTCAGTTTGAGTTGTAATTTCACCCTCATTCTCATTTATAGAATCCGTTTCACTGGTGAATGGGGCATAGCTAATTGTTGTGTTGATTTGCCCAATTTCTGACACAGAGGGAAGTTTGGGTGACATGGTCGTGGGACCGGTTACATTACCAGCTGTATTATCTTCCATATGGGTAATTCCAAGTCCAAAATCAGGCTTAGTATTCGTCGTCGTCTCCTTTAATTCGTGATCCGCGTCCACCATATCACGAACATCACCACAATCCACGCTCATTCATACAGTGGATTAGAAGGATATGGTAAATAAATAAATAGCGAAGAAGCGTGAGAATGAACTTCTGTTCAATATAATGAGGCTCGCAGAATGGTTTAGTCGCGTTATTAAGTTATGTTCCTGCGATACAAAATTCAATTTATAGGAAAAGACAACAATGATAGTAGTGATCTAGTAATTATCAAGTGATTTGTTGATGATATGATGTTAATATAAACGATAGTTGATATCTGTAGCTTTTAACAGTTGTTGCTAAATATACTCGTACTGAAGTCCTGCGTGATAAGTGCAAACCACACAACTTATATCCACTATAACCTTTATACACGTAGAGTACACTCCAATCTTGTGCCACTCAAATCAAATAAATACACAAAACTAACGATATACAGACCGTCAGATTAACGCATAGTCGCACATACAGATCTACCTAACCACTTCCTTTTCTTCTCTTTTACCTCCTTATGGTTGCGTTTAATAACATTTACCCATCAACGCGACCATAAGGTAAGCCGTATACGCCGCGCGACCGCCGCACTGATAGTATCGTAATCACGTGCATTTATCCTATAATTGATAATTTTGATGCTCTAACTAATATGCTTAGCAATTAAGATATATAAATAGGAAGTAATATCATCAGTAATCACTTGTCTTCCTATCAACTCACTCAACCATTAATTACCTCCTTCTACTTACCTACCTCTTTCAAAATGTTGCATAATAAACATCTTCTTAAAATCCCCCGAATCTCTCACACCCAAATCAAATACTCTCTTAATTCTCGTAGATTCCTCTCTCAATCTAAACCTACATCAAACGATGATTCAGACCTTCTAAAAGTATCATTAAATGACTCCGATATCAATTCAATTGACACAAAAAATTTCTTCAAATACACTTGGGGTAGATGGTTAGTCAATGATGAACAAGAACGCGCTATAAGAGAAACTAAATTCTCCCTCAAAGGTCTAGCTGATGTTTTAAGAGAAAAAGTCGATTATCTCCAAAAATCACCCTCAAACGCTCAATTGCAAATCAAGACAATAGCTCCTTTCCATGAAGGTAAACATCATAAAATCTACAAAGTAGATCTTGTTGATGGTAGATCTTATTCCCTTCGTATCCCTTATTCTATTGGCTTATCAGAATATCGTAAAGCTCGTATGCAAAGTGAAGTTGCCACAATCGATTTCTTAAAGAAAAAACATAATGTTTTAATCCCATCGGTTATTTCTTGGTCTCCTACTTCAGATAATAGATTACAATCGGAATATCAAATTACTGATTTTGTTAGTGGAGATTTATTAATGAAATATTGGCATCCTGGTTCCAGTGATATTAAAGCCAAAAGTAGTACTATCAAACCAGTAGTTGATTTCTACGGACAAATTGTTGAAACCAAATTTAATAAATTTGGTAGTTTATATTTCACTGAAGATGTTGATTCTAAGTATCAAAATGATTTACCATATGCTGGTGAAACCGATAAAGAACTTGTTGATAGATATAGAATTGGACCTACTGTTGAAGGAAGATTTTGGAAAGGCAAAACTGCTAAAACATCTGAGCAATTTCGTGGTCCTTGGAATTCAATCAACGAATATTTAGCTGACATTGCTAATGTTCAAATTGCTTACGCTAATGAACTTCTTGCTGATCCTAACAATTCTCCTGAACAAGTTGAATTATTACAAAAAACCCTTGATACATTCCAAAGATTCTCACGTACTTCTCAAGTTCTTTTTGACACTGAAGCTGAAGAACTTTCTCCGGAAATCACTTCCCCTCGTCTTCACCATCCTGATCTCAATCCTATTAACATAGTCCATCGTACTGATCCTGTAAAATCATACCTCCTCGATCTTGAAAATACTTCTATCCGTCCTTTCCTCCTTCACGGAGCTCCTTCATTCGTCAAACATAAAGGCCCTAAAATCTTCAAAAAAGAAGACATTCCTGATTACGACACACTCTCTGATGCCGACAAACGAGCAGTTGATCATTTCGTCGTTCAAACACAAAATCAATTTGCTTTTGAATTCCTTCTTAAACAAACCAAACCTGACCTCTTCCCTGCCTTTAATCCAAGTGTCAAACGTCGTCAAGAACTCGTTCATACTTCACTTCAAACCCTTACTGGAACAAAAGATTACATCGACCTTGATTATGACATCCTTCGTCTAGCTCAAGAATGGCAATTCCTTGGTCTTGACCGTCCCTTCCCTGTTGAATATACTCAAGATCAACTCGATGCTTATGTTCGTGATATGGATGCCTGGAGTAAGCATGTCTTAGACAATCCCTTTTTAGAAACCCGTGGTTGGGTTCCACGAGACATGTTTGAACAACTTCTCGGTGAAGGAACTCTTATTCGCAAAGACAACGGCAACTTCGAATTCGCCCGTCCCTTCTCTGTCTAATCCTCCCACTACCCCCCTTTGCCTCCGGCGGCCGGGCTCTGCCCGGACCCGTTGCTCCGCTCCGCGGAGTAGCTTTCACCCACCTTCAACGCTATATAATCTATCTCTTGTACATATACACTATTCATTCCCCATCCTCATGTGTGTCTACCGCTACTACCACCACACACTCTCAGGGGGATCACCAGGGTCCAGAGCCGCACCAAATTTCACTCCATCACGTGTTACATCCCATTCTTCTCCTCCTCCACCGTCTATATTCCAATAGCTGAACAGAATGAACTCTGAACTGTTGAAAAGGTGATAAGATAAGCCATAAGTCAGATAAGTCGATCATTTCTGTTTGCCAGAACGACTGACTCGGCTGCCCGCAAACGGCAATATGACACCATTGCCTTTCAGCACAACTTTTCTCATCCTTTCCTTATCCCCCACACCACTTCTCTTGAATCTCCCAGCCTATTCATCTCCTCCACTCCACTCTTTCCCCGACCTCGTCCGATAATTGTAAGTCGGGCCGATGGGTAAAAATTTGCCCTAACCCCCTGAAAACCCTTTAATTATCCAATCAACGTGGAGAACGGCAGGCTGGATATCACGGAACGATGGAGTTAAACGCACGCAAGTGATTTTTCACGCGGCAGAAACAAAAGGACATGCATATTTAACTGACGCAAATCCCAACACTCCGGTCATTTTTTCACTTTCCCTCTCTCTCTTTTTATTGATTCTTTATTCCGCAGATTCAATTAGCCACAATGTCCTTCGTCCGTGCTTTCAGACCCATTCAAAGACGTGCTTTCTCGTCCACTTCCTACAATGTAAGTTTTGAGGTGATTTGGTCTGCCTCCGGCGGCTGGGCTCTGCCCAGACCCGTAGCTCGCTTCGCTCGTTCGTCTACGAACCCAGCATTGCGAGGGACCCCCTATCCTCTCCGCGGAGTGGAGCAACGGGTCTGGGCGGAGCCCAGCCGCCGGAGGCATAATCCTCGCCATCCAATTCCTAACACAACTTCAGGCCACTAAGGTCGCCGTTCTCGGTGCTGCTGGTGGTATCGGCCAACCCTTGTCTCTCTTGCTCAAATTGAACAAGAACGTCACTGATCTTTCTCTTTTCGATCTTCGTGGAACTCCTGGTGTTGCTGCTGATTTGTCCCATATCAATACCAACTCAACTGTCGCTGGTTATACCCCTGAAAAGGGTGGTATTGAAGAGGCTCTTAAGGGTGCTGAAATCGTCGTTATCCCTGCCGGTGTCCCTAGAAAGCCTGGTATGACCCGTGATGATTTGTTCAACACCAATGCTTCCATTGTTCGTGATTTGGCCAAGGCTATTGGTGATGTCGCTCCTAAGGCTTTTGTCCTTATCATCTCTAACCCTGTCAACTCCACTGTCCCAATCGTTGCCGAGGTCTTGAAGTCCAAGGGTGTTTATGATCCTAAGCGTTTGTTTGGTGTTACCACTCTTGATGTTGTTCGTGCTTCTCGTTTCATCTCCGAGGTTCAAAGCACTTCTCCTGATAATGAGGAAGTTACCGTTGTTGGTGGTCACTCCGGTGTCACCATTGTTCCTCTTATCTCTCAATCCAACCATCCCTCTATTTCTGGTGAGGTTCTTGATAAGCTCATTAACCGTATCCAATTCGGTGGTGATGAAGTTGTCAAGGCCAAGGATGGTGCTGGTTCCGCTACCTTGTCCATGGCTCAAGCTGGTGCTCGATTCACTTCTTCTATCCTCCGTGCTATTAAGGGTGAGAAGGATGTTGTTGAGCCTACTTTTGTCGAATCTCCTCTTTTCAAGGATGAGGGTATTGATTTCTTCTCCTCTAAGGTAACCCTTGGACCCAATGGTGTTGAACAAATCCATCCTCTTGGTCCTCTTAACGCTCTTGAGGAGGAACTTGTTGCTGCTGCCAAGGTCGATCTTATTAAGAACATCAAGAAGGGTAAGGACTTTGTCGCTCAAAACCCTTAAAAAACATTCTTTAAGTAATTGAATATAAAACATCTTTCCTGTTCTCTTTGCCTCCGGCGGCCGGGCTCTGCCCGGACCCGTTGCTCCGCTCCGCGGAGGGCAGCAGGGGAAAATGGACGTATGCAGGGTCCATAGTATGCGCCGCACCGAACGCAGGAGATCGTCAGGGGCCCACATCTCTCCGCGGAGCGGAGCTACGGGTCCGGGCAGAGCCCGGCCGCCGGAGGCAGAGAGTGATAGACAGGGGAATAGGGGCAGAGATTTGCACATTGCCATCTATGAAATTCGATGAGACAACCCCTTAATAACGATTGCATAAACAAATCGGGAATTAAGGCGAGTGGATTGAAGGTTTCGGCCGATGGGAGGGGTACAAGAAAGATATTATTAACGTTGGTACCTACATACAGACATCACATCTTGAACCGTTGAAAACCCGGATTTGGATAATTACGCCTTGCATTCAGGAGACGATGGGGATTGTTGAATAAGATTGAAGGGAAGAAATTCGACGCAACAGGTAATGGAAATGTGAGACGTTAAGATCACAAAAATAAGATTTACGGACGATAGGGTGGCATCGACGAAACGAAATTTTAACTAGCGTCGATGACAGGAGGTTGAGTTAAGGTGGTTGTGGTATGATGCGAACAATAGTGAATAATAGTGAACGATATTTATGTTCATGCTGTGCTATAATGTATCATTCATGTTATACTATAATGTATCATTCACATAGAGCGATTATCAACTCAGCAATCGACGACATACATTACATCAAAGACATTTTCGCTTATATTCACTTTTGATTCTCGATATGTTTTAGATTAATTTTACTACTGTAAATCGAGTACTATTATAGGATGTATGATGATCGCTGTTGATGATCTATGAAGATTCGCGATTCGATTGATATTCAGCCGTAGATCATTTAAGAGCTATAGGAAATAATGCTGAGAAGCGTTAGAGTTGACACTTATGATTATAATGTAGCATAGCATAGCATAGGAAGTAAAGTTACTGTACCTTCGTTTCTGCTTCCGCATCCGGCGGCTGATTTTGAGTGGTGTGATATAGTTTATTTCTTTCTATTACTGCGACAACCGAGGGATAGGATAGATACTGGCCAATCGGAAAGTTATTTCGTTTGAAAGACTGAAACAGAATGAGTTAGTTGATTAGCATTTAGCCGATTGGCTGAATTGCTTAGTTGTTTGGCTAATTAGCTGATTAGTTATCGTGGTCGGTTGAGTTGTTGATATCAATCAAATAGCTGATATCTTTATCACATGTCATTAATCGCTGCAGTAACATCCGTTATACCGCGAATTACTATTTGCCTAGCTATTGCCTAGCAATTGCCTAGCAATTGTCTAGTCACTCTAGTCACTTGGATACGGTTAGATGTATTAGTACTGTTCAGCCAACCTATTTGTTCGCGTTAACAGGGTAACTTAGTGCACTTTTTCACGTCTCTTCACGTCTACTTAAGGTAAGGAAAAAGAGTTGTCTAAGGAACAAGTTAATTAACCATTAACGTTTACCGCGCGCGTCGTTGCTAGCCCACTAATTAATGTACATATCCATTACTGGTTAGATATAAATAACGGCTTTAAAGTTTAGCCAAACAAGGAAATTGAGCTTATGATTTGCATTTTTGCATGAAGTGACGGATGTGCGAATGCGAATGTGTGCGATTGAACGACGGAAAGTATATCCGTATATCGTATATTAGATTGTGTGGGATTGATAACAGGAACATTTTGATATGGAAAACCTAACCCTTTTTTATATCAGTAGGGATTCCTGAGGTCTAGTGGAAGCTCTTTTAATTAATAAAATATATTAATAGAATCATTTCTTTCTGATGATTTCAAATTTATAACTATTTTAGTTTGAATCTAGGTATTTGTTGAGATAGATGACTGTTTTATATGTAGTAATGGATTATTTTTGGAAGTGATCGACGGCGCGCGCTATAACATCCAGTCTGTTTATAGGTTCTTCCCAAGATAAGCCGGTAATTTGATTACGGCCAAGGAAAGGAAAGTTTTCACCGGAATAACCAAAAGTTAAGGAGGTCTGTCTGACTTTACCAAGGTAGTAGTAGTGTGGAAACGGAAGTATAAGCTAAAAAAGCCAAGACTCTTGTGTGGTTATAGTAGTTATAGTTGTTCCGATTTAATAACGGTATTATGATAACGGTTTGCTCAGCGCTTAATACTCTGGTAAGTACGTTGAAATTGATATCTTGGTAGGAATTATTGTAATTCTGATTGGCTGAACTAGCCGAATATTAATTCATTTCCGCCTATTACGACGTATATACAGAACAAAGATTCATAAACCTAAACTTAAATGAATTAGATTAGATTATTCCGGAATAATTTTTTCACTCCTCACTCCTCAACAAGCAATTGAGGTGGTTCAATTACCTATCTATCGTACTATCGTACTATCGTACTATTGTACTATCGTACTAACAAGAAGCTATAAGAAACTAATCAGCAAGGTTAAACTTGAAACTTGCTAATCAACCGGCCAACTACCGACCGACTTCTCTCTTACAACCCAATGGCTAATAATTAACCCAGTTAGTGTTTCTTTTGTTATTGAGTTTTATCCTCTGCAGATTTGTTTCAAATATCATGCATTTGAATGAAACGGTCTTAGAAAACAAATGTGGTTCATAACATTAAGCGCGGCAGCGCGTGTTTACGTGTGTTTGCACGAGGTGAATGTAATAGCGTTTAGACAGGGGTAATATTTACGTGAGTTGTGGGGTGGGAGTCCATAAGAATGATGAGCTACAGAGTAGTGTAGTGGGTGGTAGTGACAGTAGTGGGAGAGTAGTGGGAGTAGTGGGTGTAGTGGGAGTAGTGGGAGTAGTGGCAGCAGCAGCAACAGCAGCAAAAGCAACTGATGGTTGTACTACTGGTTGTGTCAAGAGATCATAGGAAATATTATTTATTATTTCTATTTTAATAATAGTAATATAATAATATTTTATAATTGATAGGTAAATACTAGGATGTTAGTTTGGAATTAACAAGGAATAATATTATTTGGGAAGGAATTTGGCATCAAGATTGGTAGTAGTAAGCGATAACGATGGGTTCTGTGTTGTGATGGGCTGTAATGGGTTATTATGATAGTCGTTGGGGAGGTAGATGGCAGGCGGGAAAGAGGGCAGGGCATAGAAAGTGCAAAGTGCGAAAGTAGGTGTAGGTGTAGGTGTAGGTGTAGGTGTAGGCGTAGGCGTAGGCGTAGGCGTAGGCGTAGACCGGCAAACAGGCAGAAGGTAAACAAACAGAAAGTATCCAAAGATAGCAGCAAACGAAAGCTAGACAATGATTACTTACAGTAAGTAGCCATAACAGCAGTACAGCACTACAGCACTACAACTCTTATCAGATTTACCCATTGATCGATCATATCACATCACATAATAAGTTATTAAATTTATTAATTCATTATAGGTATAGTGGGGGTAGAGAGGAGGCTGGACAATTGATTAGTTTATAGATTAGGGTTTTACGCGCTGAATCGGGAGAGCAATATGATGATTAATTAATGGTGTACGAGTGATGAATCATGTGGATAGAAGGTATAATTAGAAGTTATGAATTTGTAGTAGTGGTAATGAATTGGTAGTGGTAGCGGTAGTAGTAGTGGAATGATGGTAGTAGTAGTGATTGTGTGATGGTAGTAGTGGTAGTAGTGGTTGCATAAGCGGTAGTTGTATGACAGCTGCGTGCCGTGCGTGATTGCTTGCCGCGCTAACTAGTGAGAGCTACCGCAATAACCCTGCCTACCAATTGATTAAACTAATAATAGCGGTAAACGGGAAATAGGAAGACGGCAACGGCAAGAGCGACTGACGCGACTGATTCCTGTCATCTATCGTTTCAGCTTACTTGTTCTCTGCACACTGGCTCCATTTTGACTTTCTTCCCTTCCGATTTTCCGTACCTATTTCTTTCTATGCAATTATTATGGCAAGATTTTAATTTGAAAAAAAGCTTTTTCTTTTCATTTCTTATTTTTATCATGTTATGTTTAATAAAAAATAATGACGCGTTTAAGTTAGACAATAACAAGACGGAAGAGTGAGGCGGAGATTGGCGATTCGGCAGTAGCGAGCGATATTATGAAGTGTGCGCCTCCGGCGGCCGGGCGCTGCCCGGACCCGTTTGCTCGCTCCGCGAGAGCTTTTTGTTCCCAACAAATCAACACATCAGTTCTCGCGGAGCGAGCAAACGGGTCCGGGCAGCGCCCGGCCGCCGGAGGCAAAACGCGATTCAACGCGTATCCACGCGCGAACCCGCGTCTCTTTCCAAAAACAATTTCCTACATGCATAATATCAAAAAACAAATTAAAAAGACGCACCTCTACCATAACAACACAACTGCATAACTGCGTTGCTAAGGTACAGGAATCGTGTTGATGCACTAATCAATTTATCTCCGCACTCGAATTTTTTTCCTTTTTACTTCTTTCGCATCTTACTTTTCACGCTGTCGCGCGCTCACATTCAGGAAACTACTAATACTGCCATCATCGCACTTTTTCATTGCATTTTTTTCTGATTCTTACTTTTCGTATTCTAACTCATTTAAACACAACGACACATTGACGTAACAATTGATTTTGTAAAGTATTATCGTCATGTCGTTTCTGGACTCCCCTACAACTTTGGTGTTTCAATCTCCTTCATCAGCAGCTTCATCATCAAATTATAATTCTTCTTTAATTCCTTCAAGTCCTTCTTCAAGTTCTTTATATCATCATCATCACAATAATCTTCATAATATCGCTCCTCCTTCAATGTCATCGTCAGTTTCAATGCCTTCTTTAAGTTCGTACAATCAAAATCAAGGTCAAGGTTTTTATGATACTTTAAGCCCTTCAATGTTGATGTTGGGTGAACAATTACCTCAATCTCCTGCTTCTAACTATAATCGCCAACTTCAATTGGCTCCTTCTCCGGTTAAAATGGAACGTTCAAGAACTACTGCTGATACGTACTATGAAGATGAGATTGAAATTAATCGTCATCATCATCGCCAACAAAATAGTCTACCTCAAAATCAATATATAATTCAACAAACTGCCAGTCATCAGACTTTACCTGTTGGTAGTGCTACTGATTATATTACTCCGTTCCCCTCTTCTACTACTACTCCTAATATCAATCTTAATCCTAATCACACCGCTGTTATTGCTTCAAAACGTCATTCAGCTCCTTCTAATCTTGCTGCTGATAGAGCAAGATCTAATTCTACTTCATCTATCTACAGTTATGGTGGTCCAGTTTTCCAAACTCCTTTAAGAAGAAATCACATTCTAAGTCCTTCATCAACTACCTCCAATAACTCTGCTGGGTTAATGACTCCTGGATCTGTTTCTTCTGCCTCTGCTTGGGCTCTTTATAACACTGCTAATCGATCATCACAAGCATACTCAAATCAATCATCAGTTAGTTCAACTCCTGGTAGTGCCCATTCAAATATCACACCTATGACTCCAGGTAGAAGACACACTGATTTTGGCGCTGGCGTCAAGCTCGACTTCTCTTCATCAAAAATGAGCCTTTTAAATTCCACTCCTAATACTCTTAATGGTTCTCCATCCACCAACAAGGCGTCTCCTTCAAGTGCTACTACAATGGTTAATACCCCTGGTGGTATCAATCCATTTTACAAGCCATCTGTATATATTCAACAACAAACTCGTCAGACATTTAGTGTTGGATCTCCTGTTTCCAAGAGACAAACTAATTCTGATGAGGAAGTAGATGAGGAGGAAAATGACGATGAACAAGGCGAGGAAGACGATGACAAACATAATTTCCGTCGTAAATCTTCTGTAATGGCCAGTGGACCACCTCCAGTTATGGGTTCATTATCAGGATCAGCTACGCCAACTATTTCTCCTACCTCTTCTGCTTCTGCTGCTGCTGCTGCCGCTGCAGCTGCTCTCGAAGTTCAATCTTACAGTCCACCACTTTCAGCTGCCCCTTCATTAACCGCCTCAGAACCATCATCTGTCCCAAGTAGTCCTGATTCTCCTGGTAACGACCACTCATATACTCAGCAACAACTCCATTCTATGAACCGGGAGGAATTCCAACAACACCAACTTATGACTTCCAATTACTCTCTTATGGCAAGTCAACAACAATCACAATATCAATTTTTTGACACTCCTGCGAACATTCTTGCTGATGGCACATTAAGACTTCCCACTCATAAAAACCCCCCTGGGCGACCACCAAAAAACGCAATTCCCTCCAAACCCCACCGATGTCCTGATTGTATGAAAACATTCCGTCGTTTAGAGCACCTTAAGCGACATGCCAAGATCCACACTGAAGAACGACCTTTCAACTGTGATGTTATTGGATGTAATCGCAAATTCTCACGTTCAGATAATTTACGTGCTCATCGTAAGACACACATGAAGCGTGGAGGCAGAAATATTTATATTGAAGGATTATCCGCTACCACCGCTTCTCAGCAATAAATGCTGGTCATTTAACCGAGAGACGGTCTATTTATTATCATTTCACTCTTTATTATCTATCTATATATTTGCATTAAGTGAATTGCATTAAGACTTTTGTTATAATCGGTATCATTTGCATACCTTCTCAGCTTGCCGCCGGTGGCAAAGTGGAGAAGTCTACTCTCCAGACTCAGCAGTATCGTTCGGGAAGAGGATTTGCTCAAGTTCGTCAACCAATTCGACTGAAGATGTGACCATGAAAATATTCAATTGCCTCCAGTTTTCAAGAAGTTGATTAAGTTGTCGCGAGAAAAGATCGGCTGAAAGACGGCCCTTGGCCTGTTTGAGGCGTGCAATATGCTCCCGCAGTTCCTTGAATGAGGTAACTAATCGCTTTCTGAACAGTATTTGATATTCGCTAGCAACGTCAACATTAGCTAGGATATCACCAATGCTCCAAAGACGAGCTATTCGAGATTGAGTCGAAGCTGAATTGTCTTCAATTGATGAACAGATGACATCAACGACTTCTTCCGCCGCATTTTCATGTTCTATGGCAAAGGCCATGATTCGAGCAATTGAGCCTCGTTCGTAAGAAACATAGCGAAGTAGAACAGTTAAATGTAATATTTCGATGTCCCCTAAAAATGGTCTAGTGGTCTTGGAAGATGATATACTGGACGAATCAGGGCCTTGATCTAACTTCTCCTGTAATCCATCAATTTCAGTATCTATCGTTCCGGGAGGGAAGGGAGGCTTGAAGTGCATGCCTGGATATAATTCCATTGAAACTGTAAATTTTGTTCCCTGTCGCTGAAAAGTCTGCCAGTCATTTAATGAGACCGATGCTCTGGTAATACCTCCAGATTCTTTAGCTAATCCTAAGGATTTTGCAAGCGACATAAGCTTCCAGCGATAGTATGTATGCAAAGGAAGGTCAAAGTTGAAGAGGAATTCGAAATCTGAATTATATTGTTCTTCTTCCATTAAAGACAGTTCAAAGGCAGGTCCATATTTCAATACATTTTCTACTACCATATTGATGAGTTGTATGCTTTTAATATTAGGAGGATATTCGACGGATATGTTATGGTGTGAATTGGCATCGGTATATCCGTTGAATGGGAGATGGGTAGGTAGAGACGAGGATAGAGAGTTTAAACAGGCGATGGCAGCAGTATCAGAGGCAGTATCAGGGGCAGTATCAGGGGCAGTATTGGTGGTACTTGAATCGACACTCGTCCTGACACTATTCGTTGAATCATTAGCAAACAATAGACCATTCATATCATTCTGTAATTGACTTTGCAGACTGGCTCGATCTGAAAAATGAACATCTAGCCTATGACCTCGTCCAATGTAACGCTCATGTAAAGCGTCTCTAATCAAATCGCCTTTTTTTCGATTGGATACGATAATGAAAGCAGATTGACCATTGTCGGTGATTTTAATATCATTGATGGGTAAATCATCAGGATGAGCCGTAGAAGTAGCTGTAGGATTCGTACCTCTCGCGCCACTCAAAATGGGCCAAATGAGATCGTAGACAAAACAAGCAGACTCGATTTTGCCTGCTGTATGAAGTCCTGATAATTTAAGAATCCAAGTATTGCCAGAGTCGTGATGTAACGGGAGTATGTTCTTCCCCCCCTGAGTTACAGTAGTGTTGTCCGTTGATCGATGCTGTGACGCTGGCAACGGGAAGGATCTTTTAACAAAATGCCTTGGAGGTGGCATTGCATTCTGAATAGAACCGAACTGAAGATATAAGATGGCATCAAACAAACAATTGGTCCTTCTGGCTCTCTCTTAGCTGCCGTCGAGAGGCATCATATCAACACAATCAAAACCGACATGTTATTAAACGGGCAGTTTGCCTCCGGCAGCCGGGCTATGCCCGGACCCGTTGCTCGCTGCGCTCGTTCGTCCACAAACCCAGCATTGCAAGGGACCTTCCATTCTCTCCGCGGAGCGGAGCAACGGGTCTGGGCGGAGCCCAGCCGCCGGAGGCAAAATGCTTTTCAAAATAATAATTATATATAGATGATTTCATCGTTTCCTCCTCTCATATTCGTCTACAGAATTTGTCTCGCAAGTCCTACACCTCCCAAAGTCGAGCTACTAGTAAATTCTTGACCTTTTATAGCAGCTAATAAATAACAAATAGAAGCAAAAGTTAACAAAATAGCAACTGCCAATAGTGACGTAACCATTAAACCACAAGATCCATACTGAATAGCAGCCATACTAGATAAATGTTAGTTGGCTCAGATAGCTTTGCAGACACTTCTAAGCTTGTAAGCTTCTCAGTTTCTCACTCATTCCTCACTCACGCAAAATAAAAGCCAGCACGTGGCAGATTCTGATTAAACATCCGAATAAATGAAGTGAATCTCTCGGTAATTGGACATATTCTTAGTAGAAATGGAATCTCCACAAAAACAAGGATTAATCCTTGGACACTAAAAATGTTAGCTTCCTAAGTCCATCCTTAAACTCTTACCATAATCCCAAGATAACCAACAACCAAACTTACATGCAAATAATCGAAAATAATATCACCAAATTAGCATGGAAGATATTAGCAATTCCAAGCGCAATACAAAGGATAATACACAATACTCCAATCCTATAACCAAATAGTTAGAATATGGAAAACGACATATGATTATGTTCCATAATATTAATGAGGCTGTGCTGGCCATACCGTCCTCCACCTACCAATACTTACCATTGCCCATATATACTAAAATTACGAGTCCTTAACTCATCTTGGAACCCCATTTTGAGTTGTTTTAACAAATATTGAAGGGGAAGAAACGAAGTTAGGGAGATAAATAAACGTGTTGTTAAACGGTGGAGTTACGTGAAGCAACTAATTATTGACATTTCGATAAGCCTGTATCGCAGTACAATTAGGTATATGAGTAGCCGTGTAGCCGCGGTAGCGGGTTCCCAATCTCGTATTCTGAGTATCGTCTAAGACGAGCAAACGACCGAAGAGAGCGAAGAGAGCAAAGCGAGCTCGACGCAACCTCAGTCGACTTGACTTTCCAAAGTAGCTATCATAAAAACAATTAATCATTTTATAATTGTCGCCCTAGCTATATCTTTTAAAATAAATAAAAAGTTGATATTGCACCTTTGATTGCATCAAAAATTTCATTCTGATAAACTCAACCTCATTAATAGAATCTCATATCGTAACCTACCTGCGTAGACAAGTCAATAATTAGTTAAGCCTGACGCCAACATAATCCCTGTCGTAAATAGCAATATAAAAGAGACCGATTCTCCTGATTTAATGAAATTCTTTTCTTCCTTTCCATCTTTTGTGTCAATTGAGACATAGACTAATCGCTAAACTTCTATATAAATTGCTTTAAATAAATTTGCTACATAAATATCCTTATAAAAAGAATTAAAGAAGGTTTCATTCGAAGTGAAATCCTTCTTTTCTCTCTGCTCTGCTATCGTAGCTTGTAGGGTCGTTAACGGATTGGAATGTAGGAGCTCGACGCAACGAGCTAACCAGGCGATGCTACAAGTCTAAGAGTGAGGAGTCGTGCCGGAGGCAGAAGAAGGAAGATGATAGATAAATGTATTGAAGTATGAGGTATGAATATATGGCTTGAAAATAGTTAGTAAAATAACTAAATACTACTATCAACTAGACTTGTTTTCAATTCGAAATCAGATTTAATTCGTTTTCTCTCCATAATTGAATGCAGATAATGTAGATAAGATTTTGAAATAAAGTCATCCTTTGAGAATTGAACAAGTCCTGATAGTACATCAACTTACCATTTTATTAAATAATAAAAATAATTATCAAATATATAAAAATAAAAATAAGAAGCACACAATAAATTTAACATCTAACCAAAGGTTCATTGAAAATTTTGATTCTTTCACTAGTAGGTTACATATATTAAACTACGTAACCTTTATACGAATAACATTTGTTTATAAATACCGAAAAAAGATAAGCAGGAATTAGCATAACCGATCATATTTGACATAAGGCAATTAACTAACCGCCAGCAATTTGGTGAGCCGGTGTCTATTTGGTCAATTCATCAAGCTTGCTCTTAGCAGCAGCTTCTGCTTTAGCAATTTGTTCATTCAAAGCTTTAGGATCGACATTGCGAACTTCGGCGAATTCCTTGATCTCTGCAGTATTACCTGGGAGTTGTATTCCAGGCAGACCTTGACTATGTTGTTTACCTTCAGCATGGTCGTCCTTAGGAAGAACTGTATTAGAAAACTTATCGTTATCGGACATTTCTATGGTTGTAATTTAGGTTCTTGTGAATTTAGAAGATATAGAATTGATGGGAAAATAACAATTCGTTGAATATGTTAAGAAAGAAGGTTTAAGTGGCGATCGAGGATTATTTATACGTGCAAGCTGCTGTGGGGCGGCACACATGGGCAAGGGTAAAAGCAAGGGTCTTGCCTCCGGCCGCCGGGCTCTGCTCGGACCCGTAGCTCGCTCCGCTCGTTCGTCCACGAACTCAGAATTACCCGGGACTTTCTATCCTCTCCGCGGAGCGGAGCTACGGGTCCGGGCAGAGCCCGGCCGCCGGAGGCAAGACCCTGACTCTCCATGTACAGCTGTCAACGCATGGTATCACCTGATTATGTACCTCAGCAGCAGCAAACCGTCTTATCTTATCACATTTTGACCTAACCCAGGTAGGATAGATCTGACCCCTGATGTTGCTCAATAACTTCCAATGCTTCCTTCACAAGAGGAAGTAATCGGGATGTGACTACTACGGCTGAATGAATAGGTGGCGGTGAATTCTATAATGATTCACAAGCTGTCCTTATATCACCCGTTTTCTGTACGGTTTTGGTAGTAAACAGCAAACATCCAAGCCGGTTGGAATTGTGTTTGCAGTTGAAATTATTCACATGAGACAGTTAATACTGGCATCTCTAAAATCACTCTTGAATTGATGTAAAGAGATATCCGTAAGAACATGATCGGTTGCATCCATTATTATCTCCTTCTTCCTTACTTATTCAACTCAAACGCTGACGGTTTGTATTAAAATGATTCTACCTTTCTCCCTTTCATTCTTGCCTTCACTTACCAAATCTATATCAACTCATTATTCTACACCTGTTGTAACCTCCAATCAATTCCGTTGACAGCTTTGTCACGTGATGTCACACAACCAAGAACCAAGAGTGCATGTGCTTAATGTCTCAGGTTCATGCTGTCAGTTAGTCACTAATCTTCAGTCATCTTAAGCCGAGACTTTGATTCTTTTGGACTATTACCCGCGGAGTTTTATACTACCGTAACCGAGAAGGATATTACTGAGTGGTTTTCGGCGCATCACTTCGGCATCTTTCTACTCTCAGAAAATTTCCTTCTATTTAGCCACAATTCAAATGTTTCTTGTTATCCTATAATATATATTTCTTCTTCACTTATAGACCTATTAATTGTTTCTTAGATACCCTATAATCAGGCTTTTACATTGTTCCTCTTCCTTCGAAGTGATAATCCATTATTGGTACAATTACCGTTCATGCGATGTTGACATGCTTCTACCCGCTCGTGCTAAATGACATCTGACCATCACTTATTCCGTCATGTGTTTGAACTATTCTTTCGCTGATATTCCTTTAACAATTCTTTATCTCCGATACCTTTCCTTATTCCTTATCTTCCAATCAAACATTCACACAAAATGTTTAACCGCAAATAGTCAAATATATCATTTCTCTCGCTTACCTTAGTTTTTTTTGCAAATCTGCATTTCTTAAGTTCATCACTGTGGGGAATTTATGACTGCCTGTCACGCAATAATATGGGCTATCATCGCTCGATGACGCGATCCGGAAATGTCGTCGGACTAAAATCGCTCAATATAGTAATTCGCCGAACCCGATATGCACATAACCTTAGATAACATAAAGTCAAAGCTTTAACTTTAAGCTCACAATAGCCGATCCATTTAAGGCATATGTCCGAGATGACTGAAAGATCGTCTCGAACTATAACTATTATCTTAGTTTGACTATATATATTGTCAGTATTCTGCTCAATTAATATCTTATAGCTCTCTGTAATCAATAAAATGTCTGATATTGAAAAGGACTCTCCTATTATTCATGGTAGGGAGGAGAAACTCCAGGACTCCGAATCAGTCGATACTTATATCGAGGAAGGACCTAAAACTTGGAAAGGTCAGATCTGGGATACTTTGGATAAACCCAGAGATGAAAGATGGTTCTTATTTAAACTTGATCTAACGTTGTTATTTATTGGTTCAGCAGGCGTATTTCTAAGATACCTCGATCAAACCAATATTAATAATGCTTTTGTATCAGGTATGAAAGAAGAGCTCAGTTTATATGGTAATCAATTAAATTATGCCAATACTGCTTGGTCAGTGGGGTACATTATTGGACAAATCCCTTCAAATACGATTCTTCCTAAAGTTAAACCACATTTATGGATTGCTTTTTTGGAGATCACTTGGTCTGTACTTACATTTTGTACCGCTTCAGTTCAGAGTGCTTCAGGGTTATATGCGTTGAGATTTTTCATTGGTCTTTTTGAAGGAGGTCATTTCCCAGGTATCATGTACATCACTTCTTCTTGGTATACTAAGAGGGAGTTGTCGAAGAGAACAGCAATTATACAATTTTGTACTGGAGCTGGACCTATGTTTGGAGGATTTTTACAGGCTGCCGCTTATAACGGATTGAATGGAGTTGATGGCAGATCAGGATGGAGATGGCTGTTCATTATTGATGGAGTCATATCTCTTCCATTGGCCTTTTCTACTTTGATTTTATTACCTGATTTCCCAAGAAGTCAAAAACCTAATATTTTCTTTACTCAAAAAGAGATTGATTTAGCAAAGAGGAGAGTACCAATTGAAAATAATATTGAGATTCATTATCGCTGGAAGGATATTAAAAGGTGGTTTACCACTTGGCATATTTATGGATTCAGCGCCTTGTTTTCGCTTGCCACAATGGCCGGCTTAGTCAGTGCAGCACTTCCATTTTGGTTTAAATCATATAATACTGCCAAGGAGCAAGTGTTTTCAGTCGCCGAGATCAATGTTTATCCAACTCCAATGTATGCGATTCAAATTATTAGTACGGTCATCTATGCATATATTTCTGACAATCTTTTAAAAGGTAGGCGGTGGGTTATTGTTTCTGCTATTTATTTTGGATTTTTCCCGATAATTTTAGGATTGATTTTTGTCCCTGTACACCCAGCAAATAAAGGTTCAAGATGGGCACTTTATTATTTAGTAGGGCTATTCCCCGGATCGGCGGCTCAAACTTGGACTTGGGTAAACGAATCATTACTTGGAGATCCATTAAAACGTGCTTTTGTATCTACAATGATGAATGCTATCACTTACCAATTTACTGCTTGGATTCCAATTGTCTTATTTCCAACTCAGGATCAACCATTTGTTACCAAGGGAAATATTGCAGCAGCAGTTTTCATAGCTGCTGCGGGATTTTTAGCACTTGTGTTGGCGTACATTGAAAGCCTTAAAAAGACTGATGGATTTTTCCAAAGTGTAATAGTAAAAGAAGAGAAAGAGGTGAATGGGGAAGATTCTGGAGAATTAGGGGTAGTTGGCATTCCATTATAGGTTAATTTAACTATATTAATTGTTATTCACGTAATCTAATAAATAATATCCTAGCTATAGTATAAAGACTCTGCATGAAAAATGTTATCATTTATTACATTTTAGGATTGTTATTAGAGATCTCTGCATGATAACATACCCCTGAATGCGGCTTCACAACTAATTTCCTGAAGAACGCTCGAAAAGGAAATTTTTTAGTTATGTAAAAGCGTATACTTGACAATCGTATTTAACCGTTAGCCTTAACGGCCATAGACACAGGTGCATATTGTTGACATTTAATTCCCGAGAAGTAATCTATATAAGGACAGAGGTCTAGCTGTAGCTGATATTTTCAGTTCGCTACCCACTACAGTTCATCACTTCTCAAGTCACTCTTTTAGATTCTTCGAAATGACCAAATTTGCTATTCCCTTCATACTAGCTCTCATCTGTGCTTTTACAGCATCTAAAGCTGATAATGACGCTTCTTATGTAGACGAATATGATTTGGAATTCTACAATGATTTTGTCGCACAAAATAAAGAATACTATAACAAATATTATAGTTTCTTGGTTACTCATATTTGGGATATTCCTCTTACTTATACTCAAAAATTAAATGCTATTTTTGGTGGTGCAGATTTTACTAGTATAATTGAAGGTGATGATGGATTAGCTACTGTTTTATATGATATGGCTACTGAATTTCCATGGTATAGCAATTATGCTGCAACTGCCAGTATTAGTAGAATTGCTTTAGACGATGAAATTGCTACCACCTCTGCTACTACTGCGGCGGCCGCCATTACTATTTCCACCACTTCCTCTATTCCTACTTCTTCCACCTCTATCGTTCCCATTCTTTCCACCAGTTCTCCTTCTTCCCCAGCCTTATCTCCCTCCACTATAACCTCCGCTCCCCTTATTACTACTCCCCCTCCATCTACTTTCTCTTCTGCAATCTCATCAAATGTCTCCTTTTCCTCTGGTATTCCACCTCCTTCTACCGTCGAAAACTCAACCACACCACCTGAAATAATTCAAACATCTACTGCTTCAACTGGTGGCTCTTCTATCATGTCTATAGGCATTGCACAAACAATCGTTATCACTGCGTTGATTGGCTTGCTTATTTAAAAGTTCCCATTATAATTATACTATACTCTCTCACTACTTTTTCTTTCTTCTTCCCCTCTTAACATTCATCTAACCAAACTTTAAATTTAATAGACTTACCTTATAACCTCCCTCCTTTTCTGCCTCCGGCGGCTGGGCTCTGCCCAGACCCGTTGCACCGCCGCGCGGTGATCCACCACTTCTCTCTAATCCCATCCCATCTCGTTGCGATATACTAACCCTACCTAGCTAGCTTTTTGTACCACGAGATTGATTCTTCGTCTCTAAGCTTTATTTATTTTTAGTGCAAGCAACCTCAATCTTACCCCCGCATACCGCCAACCCCTTACGCCCAACCGCCCTGTTTTCGCAAAGCCCTGCTGAACGCTCCTCCCATTCGACGCATGCATGGATGCACAGATGCAACCCTCTGTACGGCTCAGCCATTAACTCTACTTCCCAAGCCCACTGCCCAGCGTTAAATCTTGTGCCTACTACCTTCATGTGTTTCTTTGATTCCCCTTTATATGCGACTGTAGCGGCACAACTTGCAGCACACTTTCAACTCACTTTCACTATTAGTTTGTAGCATCAAACTCAATTGACAAGTATAATTGGTAATTGGACTGTTCAGAAAGGACTTTTCGTAATCTCGATTTGTGCTATCACGATCAGGAATATATCTACTACTTCTTCCTATCTTAGCTAAATTACTGCCATATCGTAATCCCAACTATACATTCTGGTATACTTTTTACCGCACCTCTACAATAATCCCCATCTCAATTCCTGGTCAGTTATAATGGCAGCTACTAGTATCCAAAACCTCCTTGGTAAAGTCACTGGCCAACCAGCATCTTATTCCAAAAAACATGCTTATGCATTTGGAAAAGTGCTAGGAGCTGGTACTTTTGGTGTGGTTAGAATTGCCAAAGTTGGCACTTCCCAAGATCCAGTAGCCGTTAAGATCATTCTCAAAAAGACTTTGAGAGGAAATGAAGAAATGGTATTGGAAGAAATTAAAATGCTTCAACAATTGCATCATTCTCATATTGTAGAATTTAAAGATTGGTTTGAAAGTAGGGAGAAGTTTTATATCGTTACTCAATTGGCTACCGGTGGAGAGTTATTTGATCGAATTATTGATCAAGGGAGATTCACAGAAACGGATGCATCTAAATGTGTAGGAGATATTGTTGATGCAGTTGCTTATATTCATGGCAGAGATATTGTTCATCGTGATCTGAAACCTGAAAATCTCCTTTATGTCACAAAAGATAAAGATAGTGATTTAGTGCTTGCTGATTTTGGTATTGCTAAATCATTGCATTCAGCAGGAGAGAAGCTTACGTCAATGGCTGGTTCATTTGGATACGCAGCTCCTGAAGTATTACTAGGTACTGGTCATGGAAAGCCATGTGATATATGGTCATTGGGAGTTATTTCCTATACAGTATTATCAGGATATTCACCATTTCGTTCTGAAACTGTTGAAGATTTTCTTCAAGAAGTTGATGATAAATTTGAAGTAATATTTCATAATCGATATTGGAAGGATGTATCGTCATCAGCCAAGACATTTATTTCAAAAATGTTACAAGTAGATCCTGAGAAAAGACCTACTGCTGATGAACTTCTTGCGGATCCTTGGTTGACTGGAGAAGCTAAGTTGAGAAATACAGATCTATTACCCAATATTCGTGCTGGATTTAATGCTCGTGCTAAGTTCCGACTTGCCATTGAAGCAGTTAAGCTTGCCAATCGTATCAAAGCATTGGAAATGGCAGATGAGGGTAAAGATGAAGAGGAAGAGGTTCCTGAAGAGCGAGAGGGATTGCTTAAATATTTCCGCCATGCTTCGACAGGAAGCTTAGGGTCTACTGGATCTCGCTCCAGTACCAATCCGGGGGCACGACTTCAGGAGATTGTTCTAGCAGCTCAACGAGCTAAAGAAATAGAACTTGATTGTAGTGGAGCCAGTAATGGAGTTAGCAAGGAGAACAAGTCTGTCTGATTTAACTTTATAACAGTAATATATTATTTTTTGTACTGTACGCGACTGAAAGCCGAAGGTACTCCGCGGAGCGGAGCAACGAGTCTGGGCGGAGCCCAGCCGCCGGAGGCAGATGATGGTTGGAGCGAAGTATTCGATTTAATTTAAGGCTGGACGATGTTTTACAAAAGCTTCAAGATCATCTTTAGTAGCTACTCCAAGAACAAATTTACGAGTATCATCAGTGATAACAGCAAATTCTTCTCCTCGATTGAAGAATTTCTCTAATTCTTCCAATGGAGTATCGGGGGTTATTTTTAAGAAAGGACGAGCTGTTGATTTGGATTTTTCAAATCGAATATAATAATCAGCTACTTTTTTAGGTCCCGTTTCAGCGTTTCGTAGGTTACCTGCTTCTTTCTCGAGTAGCTCAGCGGTTAAATATCCAAGCAATCTTTTAGTTTTGGAAGAAACAACTGGTAAATAGGAATATGATCGTTCGTAAGATAAATCTAATGCTTCAGCCAGTAGCATATTAGGATCAATGGTTAGAGCTGGGGGTCTATCTAGGTCTTCAACTGTGGCCTGCGATAATGGTTAGGTGATTTTGTTTGGTATGAAATTCTTGAGCTTTATTTACTCACCCCTCGGTAATCCCTAATTGATTTTTCTGACATTTTACTGATTTTAATAGCTGAAATAGAATTCTCAAGTTGACTGATTGACATTTGATACATAAGCTGATATGAAAATATCAAGGGTCCGGTCCATATTTTGGAAGTTAAGCCTCACATAATGAGGATATGTGACCTAACCCTGTGTTATATCAGGGTGATTACAAGAGGTGATGGAAAACAATCAAACGAGTGATATATACTATTATTGATGGTGAGTCAGTTTTTAGAATCCAATTATACCTTTAATTAGTCTCTTGTAGTGCTATCTGTCGACATGAGTCGGTTAGTGAATATTTGGCCTCATACTATGCGGCACAATATTCTAACCCCGTGAATAATTCAAATGTCCCTGAAAAAACTGAATGAAAACACTCATTCCTAGGAAACTCTTTAGATACCTTATTACATATTATATCTAATCAAATTCTATCCCATCGCTTGCTAGTATAACCTTAATATCAACCTAGTCCGATTACAAGCCGCACATGCTCTATATATATACCCAATGTAGAACTTAATCCCTTCACCACTCTCTATCCCCCTATCATGTCGTTTTATGGAGAAAAAGAGCTTCCAAGAGGTAAATGGGACTTGGAAGAATACGCTAGAAAAGGCCGAGAGCGTCAGCAAGCTGAATATGAACGACGCCAACGCCATGGAAGAGAACCAACTCCAGAAAACCCTAACGTAGCATCTCATCGAACCGACCGTATTGATATCTATGAAGGTTTAAATCAAGTCACTCTAGTCCCTACCGGTGCATCTACCGGTAAACGAGGAAAAGGAGCTGGTTTCTATTGTCAAGTGTGCGATCTGACTTTCAAAGATAGTATTCAATATCTTGATCATATCAACTCAAAACAACATTTATACGCTACAGGTCAAACTGAATCCACTAAAAGGGCAACTGTTGAAGATGTTCGTAAACGACTAGATTACCTTCGATCCATTCAAAAAAATAAAAATGAGCATCTCAACTACGATATCTCCAAAAGAATTGCTCTACGAAAACAAATCGAACAACAAGAATTAGAACAAAAGAGAAAACAACGAGCGCAAAGGAAAAAAGCAAAATCAAATGCCAAATCAATCGAAGCTCCTGATCAACCGTCCGACATATCCTCTCTAATGGGCTTTTCCGGATTCAGTTCGTCGAAACGCTGACCTTACAGTCTGCCTCCGGCGGCTGGGCTCCGCCCAGACCCGTTGCTCCGCTCCGCGGAGTTTTATTTATTATTGTTTTACATTTGCATTATACACACTTATCTCTATCTACCCATTATTTACTAACTGGATCAATACCACGTTGCTTTAACGCTGCCTTCACCTCACCATAAACGTCCTCTGGAGAATTATCACAATGAACTGTAACAACTTTACCAACTTTACCAAAATAATCAACGACTGGCATACTCGTCTCAACGAAAGTACGGAACCTCTTTGTGATACTCTCAATATTATCATCAGTTCTACCACTACTCTCTCCACGCTTCAATAATCTCTTTAACATAACCCCCTCCGGACATTCAAAGAAAAGAACAAATTTACTAACAGCAACATCCTCCTCGAACTGAATAGCTTGATCCATTTTACGTGGGAACCCATCAATTAAAAATCGCTTAACTCCATCTTCCGCAATTCTATCCTTCATTGCTTGTTGAAGTAACGCAATTGTAATCTCCATAGGAACAATCTGTCCTTCTTTAATATACGTAGCAATCAATTGTCCAAATTTCGAATCTGGACGTGCTTGTTCAGCTCGCAATAAATCACCGGCCGACAAATGAGCAAACCCATAGTCACGCACAATATTAGCACATTGGGTACCTTTACCCGCACCTGGCCCTCCAAGTACAAATACAACTGCTACTTCATCACTAGTAAAAGCAGACTTTTTATGCTTCAATCTATTTTTCTCTTTTTCCTTTTCATACTCCTCGTTAGTGAGATAAGTCTTAGGCATTTTCTTATCCGTATTGTTCACAGCGTATAAGAAAGCACCAGTACCAATAAGAGCAATAAGGATGAAATAACGGAGTTTAGGAGTTTCTTGGCGAGCTTGAGGGCCAGTAGAGTAGGATCTGACCGATGTTGGTCTTTTTACGAATTGATATGATCGAGTAGTTCTACTTATAGAACTGAACATATTTGAGCTACCAAGACCATTATTCACTCTAGGGGCAATTCCTCGAGCTCCAACTCTAAGAGAGCTCATACCACCAGTCATCATCCTTAAAATTCTACCTCCAAGCATTTTTGCAGAACTTCTCCTCCAATCAAAGAGATACTAAGGGTCCTTGCGCGTGTTTTCAATATGCCATCTCATCAACAAGCCATTCAGGAGTAGATTCGCAGTGGTTAGGGAATGAATCTCATCCTTCAGCCGTGCAAATAGTTGGCTTTCTATCCAAAACAAGTATAAACCCTAATACAGGTCGTGAAGTTATGAAAATTTCAAATTTCAGTACTGCAACAGTCAATAGATTCGTTGACAACAGGAGATTCACCACAAGGCAAAGCATTCCCTTTTTCCAGCTGCTGAGTCAACAATTTGCGCCATAATTTACACATCCACTTAAAATGTCGCTTGTGAACCTCGCCCACTTCTGTTCTCATCTTCAAAATGTCAGCCGAGTTAGTAGGCCACTGACTTCGGTCCCTATGACCAAATTGCATCTTCAAATTGCCCTTGGATTGTATAAACAGGGATTCATCTCCTCAGTACAAAGAGGAGATCTCCAAAGTCCAGACAAAGAATACACACCAACTACGTTTGATAATATTTCCACTCGAAGGTTATGGCTTGGACTCAAATACCACAATCTAAAGCCAGTTCTTAAAGAAATGCACCTTGTCAGTCATCCAAATCGACGAATTTATGCCGAACCCAAAGATATTGATAATCTTATTCAAGGGCGACCATTTCGAATTGTGAAGCCATTAAAATTAGGAGAAGTGATGTTTATTCGACTAAAGGATGGTCAGATTATAGACATTCAAGAAGCAGCTAAGAAGCGTGTTGGAGGAGAAATCTTGTGTCGAGCCAGTTAGAGATTTACCCGATAATGTATCTCGGGCTTTGTATATACTTTTTTAATGCATGAATATTTGTACTTTCGATCTACCTCCGGCGGCCGGGCTCTGCGCGGAGTAGCTTAGATCTTAACTCTGCTGGGAGTGTAGAGTCCTCCGCATAGCGGAGCAACGGGTCCGGGCAGAGCCCGGCCGCCGGAGGAAGAGCAAGGAAAAAGTTAATGAAATCAATAAATAGTGTGGAATGGTTCGCTACTACAAGGCAAATTGAGGACCAATTCCTAGATTTCGCCAGCCCCTCATATCAACTTGCCATCCTTTCCATTGTTCCATCTGTTTACGAATATCAGATATTTTGGAAGCTTCTCCGGAAAGATCAAGGTCAACAAAAGAACTGTTACGGGGTCGACCACCTATAATGCTCCCGCGACTGTTTCCTACCGGTAAGTGTGGAGGTGAGTGCAGAAGTTCGTGATCGTGTTCAGCCAACTGCGCATGAAGTCTGTTATTCTCAATTTCTAGTTTTTTGATCGTAGACTCAAGGGTACTGACTTTGACTGTCAATTGAGTGTTCTCTGTATTGAGCTTCGCAATCTGCTGCTGAAGAGAAGCAATTTGAGAACTATCGTCGGATGGGGGTGATCCAGTGGACACTGATTTCGACTCTTCTTTGAATTCGTTCTTGGGCTCGGCCTTAGGTTCTTCTTTAGGTTCGTCCTTGGGCTTCTCTTTGGACTCCTCTCTGGGCTCATCTTTAGGCTCATCTTTAGGCTCATCTTCAGGCTCGTCTTTGAGACCCTCTTTGGCCTCTTCTTCGGGCTCCTCTTTAAGCTCCACCTTAGACTCCTCATTGGGCTCCTTATTGGGCTCCTCATTGGGCTCCTCCTTATGCTCCTCCTTAGGCTCTTCCGTAGGCTCCTCCTTAGGCTCCTCTTCGTAATCCTCTTTGGCAGTCACTCCTGAATCTGTTACTGATTCTGGCTCAGGGGTGGCTTCTAGAGAATCCTCAATTCCCTGCCTTCCTTCTACAGTATCTGTCTCTCCGTCTTCTTCGTTCTTTGTTGTAGTCCCTTCATTGTCGGCAAGATCATCCTCGGCGTTCTCCTTAGCATCAGTTGAAGTCTTGGTCACCTTCTTTTTACTCTTTCCCTTCTTTTTCTGCTGTTTCTTGAGCTCTTCAAACTGTAAATGTGTTAGCCAGTACTTTGGATTGGTTCATAGGCAGCAATTAGCTAACTCTGCTAAAAAAGAGCAGAGCGAGCAACGGGCCTGGCTCCCCTCCGGAGGCATTGGGGGACAAAGACATACTTTTTTCTTAGCGGCTGCAAGTTTTTCAGCTTTATCAGCTGCCTCTTGTGAGGATTCAATTTCGCTCATAATGTGTATAATGTGGATGGTGCGAATAGAATGAAAGTAGTAAAGTGAAGTTGATTATCAGATAAGAGATGAAGTGGAGATGAGATGAAGGATCAAGTTGGGAAGTTGCAGGGTGTTTATTGACAGATTAGGGTTAATGTACGGCGTTATTGGTAGTGTGATTTATTGCATCAAATTTACAGGCCTATAAAGTATTCAGAAATCTTTCTTTAACTTTGTTTATCTACTACTACTACTACTACTATCAGCTGTTGTTGTTGGTCCTTTCACCGGTTGGTGCTTTAAGTTGATTTTTGATTTTGTTTGATTTAACTGATTATCCGGAATGACTAGAGGAAATCAAAGGGAAAAAGCTCGAGAGAAGAACCAAAAGAAGAAGGATGCCGAGAAGAAGAAACAAGATGGTGATCCTAGAAAGCGTTTGGAGGCACAAGCTGATATTATGAGAGCTAAGCAAGCTGCTGGTAGGTAGAGAGATACTCCGCGCAAGAGGACCTTGTCTGTGTGAAGTCTAGTCGCCGGAGGCAGAATAATGCAGACCGTCTAACTGAATAATCTAGCTTTTGAAAGAAAAGCCCAAGAAGCTGCTGCCGCTGCTAAAAAATAGATATAACAGCCTTAGTTAAGCTGTTTTTGCGGGGTATAGTTGTTTTCTTTTCGACTAATTTTATTATTCACATTAATTAATAATTTTTGTTTAAGGAATTAAAGGAAGTAAGAAGAAATTTGATTATAGTTTCGATATATATTTGGTTTAAAAATAGTAATAATCTGTGATACATTGATGCCAATCAATGATTATAGATTGTGCTGCAAATCTAGTTTCAAGCTTTAACTCACATGTAGAATAGCCATTCAAATGTTAAAGCTTATCTAGAGGGACTTATTTAAGATGACCGTGAAAGAATCGATAGAATAAAACGAGGGCTAAATGTGTCCCTCTTTAAAAAGACATTAACATTCGAAAAAGTAAAAGAATGCGTTAACCCGGAATCGAACCAGGGGCTCATCGATGGCAACGATGAATTTTACCACTAAACCATTAACGCTTTCACTTGATAACTCGGTAATAGACATCAACAAGACATGTTAAACCGTTTAGGGTATTATTCTATTTAGGGTAGGGATCTACGTTAGTCCACTTTAGTGCGTAAATTTAGAGGGTGAGAAAATCTTATTAATAAAATTTGCTATTATAATTGTTATATCATTAAATGCCGCGGGCCCTGTTAAGTAGACAACAAGTACCTGTGAACGGGGCGAACTGAGGTATTTTCGATCCTTATCAACATCGCAAGAACAAACACAATGGTTGAATACAGCTGACAAGCCCTTATCCTGGGCACATGCCAAACCGCCTACTCTACTGGTCTAAATATCATGGTATTGTTGTCGTATATTTATGTAAAACTTAGACGTCAAATTAAATATCTGAGGAATTGCAGGCGACGGAACCTGAAAGCACCATGACAGCTCTAATAACCAGAAAGTTACGAGCGACTGCACCCGTTTGTCCTGATTGAGACTATAACCACCTTTTTGCATACTGTATCAGAACTGAACTGTCTTCTCTATTGATTTAGAGGAGAATTCCCCCCTCCTCCTGCCCCCCGTCCTATAATTGACTTTTCAATGCCTACCTTTAAAAGCTCTTTGGAATACGAAAATAAACTGCTATAGTTTCGAAGTTTATATCATCTTTATAGGTTTACTGCAGTTAATGCTTATTCTTCAGTATATTTCATATACATAATTCTATCTCCTTTGATTGGTTTATAGGTTTATAGTAGCTCAGCCACTTGATTGTCTCATAGATGTTTGAACACTATCAAATCTTATCCCGGTCCATTTCCACTCTAGTATCATATTGTTGGAGTGTGCGTCTTCACCTGCTACTTTTCCTCTTTCCTCCTAGCAGAACTTGCCTTTATTGGATATGCTTAGGCTCATGTAACAAGGATTAGCTGTCGCAACATCAGGAATGTGACAAGTCGTACGCAATAAAAAAGCAATCAATAAAAAAAGCAGTCACATTATTTTAATACCTCAATTTCGTATGACTAATAGTTGCATTCCTTGCGATCAACTTTGTCTAGTTCCCAAACCCATCGAATATAAATAGACACCATTCTGCTGTTGCTTACATGCTTTCTCCTCAGGGTCGTATGATCTATGTTATTTGACTTTCTTGATTATAGGGGGTCCCCTATATAACTATAACTATGCTATGAATAAATTGCTAATATATGTTTAGTCCGTTAATAATGCTTGTGGTATATGGTGTATACCAGGCTGAGTCTCGGACGCATAATCTGAAGGCTTATCGGGTCTCCCACAAGAAATGAAGAGTCAGCTTTATTAAGTAATAGTCTAGGAAAGAATCCACAACATCTTGTCAAGACACCCTGGTATGC
>JAJMIH010000042.1:0-106421 GCA_030575175.1 Sugiyamaella novakii
ACTGATTAAATGTTCTGTGCGTTAAAATATTTCCAAGCTTAGAAAAGTTGTTTCGATTATTCCACCTTCTCAGCTACTTCACCTATGACTTTCAAAATGGAATCGTTTTCTCGTGTTCCACTTCCCTGTTTTTACTCTCTAAAGTTGATTTGAAGTTGGGATTCTTGATATCTATCCGAAGGCATGTGTGCCTGTCTAAGAGTTGCATAAAAGTAAACAAATGAGTGCGTATTGCAATCTAATCCTGCTAAAGGTAGTAGTTTCGGGAGCAAGTATACTATTGATTGAGATAATACATTAGAAAAGTGAACAGGAGACCCAAGAAGCAAAAATCATAAGGGTTAACTGATACAAGCCTCAATCTGAATATGAGTGCATGTGCCAAGCCTGTAATATTGGATTCACGACCCAATTAAACCATAGTTCATGGCAATAAAGTAGTGACCGCATTGTTTCAGAAATAGCTTAGCTATAATAGAAAAACTATAAAATGGATAGGGCGGGAAAAGAATTGAATAATCATTAATGCATATGGCTCAAAAGAGATAGAGCTTTTTATTTCTATAGATAATAATGGCTATAGTTCGTATAGTTTCAAGGTAGGGGTGAACTTGATTGCCCAGTTGCTATATCATCACTTCTAATAATAGCATCAAAAGAACCTAGTTTTGAGTTGTTCTTTGAAATTTTAATTTCACACTTGTTTTCCAAACATTACTGCTGAATCGTAACCATCTCAACCACTGTGACTTAACCCTATATACTGTACCCTGCTACCAGTGTCTTCCACTTGTTACCTGTTATCTTATCACGCTTCAAAAGAAACAAAATTTAGAAGAACAGTAACGTACGGTAATTCATTGCAATGGAGTTAAATAACAAAGACATGCTTCCTCCTGTCCTAAATTACTATCCTCGTGACGAGTTTCTCTATCAAGTCTCATTTGAAACCCCACAACAATTGGCCAACAAATTAATCAATTTTTGGAATGGTTTAAACCCTCAACCACCTGTCGATTTTATCGTCATTAACTGTGATAAAAAAAAAATTGGAGTGATTCGGTTATTCAATATTTCAACGATGCTGGGCTCAATGCTGAATTTGAAAGTTATCTAAATTACCTTGTATTCCACATGGCTCTCCCTCCTCATAATGATATGTCGGCCGATACTACTTCTTTTATTTGGAAATCACTTGTGGCAGAGTTTCCTGATTCCGGTTATAAGTACCGTAGTAAAATAGGTGGTATAGACCGGATGGAAGTCTCATCCGTCCCGATGGGGCTGCTATTTCATACGCTCGAGCATATGGTCTGCAACAAGCTGACATACCCAACTTGGTGGTCGAGGCTGGAAACGTCCAGGAACCTGAATCTTTAGGAGAAAAATGAGGGCTTGGTTTAGGGTGACGAATGAACGCGATGAACATGTTGGTGTTGGTATTGTAGTTCAGTTGATCTATGGTCCCAGAAATGATGGTATTGACAGGCGAGATAGGTCCCTGAATAATCTCCAACTGGTGTCCGTGATATATGCAGCTTTCTTAAGGGCTGACTATCAGACTGTCGAGCGACCTCTTAATACCACACCAGCAGTTTATTATGGTTTGTTTTCTCATTCGACAGTCCAGGTAAATTTAGTTCCTGCTCTTAGTGGGCACTTTGCCGGGATGGGTCATATACAGGTAGCTGATGGTCTCAACGACCGTCTCACCATTCCTCAATCATCATTGCTGAACGATGAAGACGAATCTTCTGACTTTGTGCCCCTAACTCCATTATGCATGCTCAGATGACATACGAGCACTACGAAAATGAAGTTTGGAAGATGATGTTGCGAATGGGATCATCGAAACTAAGAGTAACCTAGTAGCGGTAGAGAAAGATTCTTGTTATTAAAGTCTCCTATTAGCTTCTAAAGTATTATGCTATTTATTTGCACTTAACTACCCTGCTTCTGCCCTGCCAAAACTGTCATAACTACAAGCCTATATACGCTCTAATTTTCACTTGATTTTCAAGAATTCATAATAAAAAAACTTATCAAGCTGGAAGAATCACGTGAATTATTCAGGGGTAACTAACCATCACCTGTCACTTTCACCCTTGCCCTTATCAATAGTTCCGCGGGCATTCCGAGGAATTACCCGATCCTTATCTAACCTATAGATCATCAATATAGAAGTAAACAGACAATCAAACAACTTTCTCAACCTCCACTTACTCTCCTTCATTCACTCTTTAAAAATGAAGAGAATTATTTCCTCAAATAAAGTTTTAATTGGAAACAAGCTCATCCCAGCTCAAATTGTTATTTCAGATGATGGGAAAATTGAAGCAATCGAGGAAATTAGTCAAACTCCCTCTCCAAATACTACTCATTATGACGACTTAGTAATCCTCCCCGGATTGGTTGATTCTCATGTTCATTTAAATGAACCAGGTAGAACGGACTGGGAAGGATTTGAGACAGGCACAAAAGCTGCCGCATCTGGTGGTGTAACAACTGTAATTGATATGCCTTTGAACGCTATCCCACCAACTACCACTGTTACTAACCTTCAAACAAAAATTGATGCTTCTAAAGGTCAAACTTGGGTTGACGTGGGATTCTGGGGAGGTGTTATCCCCGGTAATGAAGATGATTTACTCCCATTAATCAAAGCTGGCGTTAGAGGTTTTAAATGCTTTTTAATTGAATCAGGAGTAGATGAATTTCCTGCCGTTGATATGAACGATGTTAAGAAAGCTATGAAAAAGCTTGAAAAGGAGAAAACTATCTTGATGTTTCATGCTGAAATGGATGAAGAAACTCATAATCATTCCAATGACCACCCAACATCTTACAATACATTCCTATCATCCCGTCCCGATTCTTTTGAAACAAAAGCAATTTCATCCATCATTGAAGCGTCCTCAACTGCTCCAAATCTTAATCTCCATATTGTCCATCTTGCTTCATCTCAAGCCATCCCGTTAGTTCAGAAAGCTCAACAAAAAGGTATCAAACTATCTGCAGAAACTTGCTACCATTATCTATCGCTCGCATCAGAATCAATCCCTGATAAAGCAACAGTCTACAAATGCTGCCCCCCAATCCGAGATTCTGAAAATCAAAACCTCCTCTGGTCTGCCTTGCGAGATAATACCATCAAAACAATCGTCTCCGATCATTCCCCATGTACTCCACACTTAAAACTCCTTAATACAGGTGATTTCATGTCTGCTTGGGGCGGTATCTCCAGTGTAGGTCTAGGACTCTCCATCCTCTGGACAGAAGTTCAACAAAAACGTCACCAAACCAACATCACCCTCGCCGATATTTCCCGATGGACTTCCCTCAACACAGCCAAACAAGTTAACCTTGATCACATTAAAGGCTCTATCGAACCCGGTAAAGATGCCGATTTTTGCATCTTCGACCCCACAGCGAAATGGACGCTCGATCAAACAAAACTCCAATTCAAAAATAAACTCTCCCCTTACAACGGCAAACAAGTTATCGGCAGAGTTGTCGAAACTATCCTCGCCGGAACCACAATCTACAACTACAACTCTGGCTTCATCCTCCCTCATTCAACCGGAAAACTACTCCTTTAATCGTCTTTTGCCTCCGGCGGCTGGGCTCCGCCCAGACCCGTTGCTCCGCTCCGCGGAGGATCTATACATAAATTAATAATATATTTAACATAGTCACATATCTATGCAAAAAATGCCTACGTTAAAGGGTCATTATTACCCCTTTTTTAAGCCTTCTTGGCGAAAAGTTGCTCGACATCGCTAACAGCTTGGTTAAGAACAGATTGTTGGAACTTCTTAGTACCAACTTCCTTCTCAATCTTAGAAATAACAGACTCAGCAAGCTCTCTTTGTTCACGTTGACGAACTTGACCCTCATATCTAACCCAAGAATCTAAGACACTTTTAGCATCGTGAGCAAATTCAACCCTTTGCTTGAGCTCAAAAGCTTTGGCTTCAAGCTCAACAGTCTCCTTAGAAAGAGTAAATAAATCCTTGGTAGTAGCAACAACATCCTTGAGTTGATTGACAGACTCAATTCTCTCCTTAACTGCAACAACATGTCCCTCACGAGCCTTATCAAGAGCTCCACGAATGGTGGTAATGTGTCCCTCAGCCCAATCCTTATAAGCAGGTGCAGCGGTCTTGGACATAACATACAAGAAAGCACCGAAAACAACAAACAAACAGGTTTCGGCATTGACGACATACAAACTGTTGGAAACAGCATAAATGGCAGCAGCAGAACTGGTAGCAAGAATACCAGTCTTTGAAATTAAACTACTACCAGGAAGAGCATCAACAATAGCTTGAGCCCTGGTCTTGGGATCAACGGGTTGAGAAGCATATCCACGGTAAGCAAGTCCGAGAATAGGGCGAGCGGCCAAAGGGCGCATAGCTAGAATGAGTTAGAACGAGTAAATGATTACGAACGAGGGATAAGAAGAGATGACAGATGAGGATAGATCTTGTGGACTACACCAGAAGTTTGTACGAACCGTCGCTCAACGTCGAATGAGTTAGAGCTTCTCACTACATCTTCGATTATCAAAGTTGTAAGTGTGACATGACATGAAGAATAATGGTAGAGTAATGATAACGTGATAGAGAAGTTCAAGTGATATTAGATTGGTATGCTGATACTAACTTCTAACATGTGGCTTCGTCAATTCTCCTCAAAAGTAAATTTTCAATTGGAATATTTGATTCTGTAGCTGTCGAGTCATCAGCTCATTGATTTGTACCTTCATATACCTCACTTCTGCAATCAAAACTCTCGACAGAATTGTTTGTCTAATGGTCGCGTTCACTACTCCATCCATTGTCGAAATTCCTAAGAAAAATCATACTTCCTCACAATTCCTCACATATCCTAAAATAACTAATCCTTCCTTCTAGTCACTACACCGAAACATTATGTAGTTCATCCTCTCCGCCAGTTATTCCATCATCTTCAAATTCACAATTTCAATTCCACCACCTCCTGCCAAATCTCCTACTCTCTCTTTACCTCCGCCCAATCTCATCTCCCTCTTTCCTTCTTCTCTACCTCCCCTCCACCTTATCACTTACCCAAAGAACGTGTAGCAAGACGAAGACTCATCGTTGATTTATGTATAAATGAATTTCAAGCTTGAAAATTCAGTTTCAACTTCAATGGTTAGAACTGTAACTGTAATTTGATCTTTCTATTTTGGACTCTGCCTGTTAGTTCATCTACCCAATAGGGTTCGAGAATGGGTTATTCAGTGGTAAAAACTGCACAATTAACCCAAACCCATGGTTGAACTGGAGCGGCGAATGCGGCGTTAGAGTAAATTGGAGATGCTATTAATGAGGTGATGAAGATTTCAAATTTATTCGACATGAATTATAAATGTCAAAGCAGAATTTTTATTACTTTTATTCAAATGTATGAGTTAGAAGTTTAGTATAAGCTTATTTTTATTTTAGATATCGTTTTTATAAGGTTGAATTGACCGAGGTGAGCAACTTTTTTTTATTTTTATAGCGAGTTAGATATTAACTGCCGCCTACGCGCATAGTAGTCGCAGCAGTAGTAGTAATAGTAACATCAGTAGAGGAGTAGTAGTATCAGTACTACTATTACTTTAGAGTGTTGCTAAAGTATATCATAGCTTTAGCAACAGCAAAAACCCTCAATAGTACAAAGTTACTTTCAATTCAGCTACCAATTATCAGCCTTCCATGATTTATTCCTTTTATTATTTATCTAATATTGATGTCATCACGTGTCTCTTATTTGATCTAACTCATCACCGTCTCACTACTCTGCTCTTTTTCCTCCGTACCTGAAATCGCCGCACTTTACCGACTATCTCATCCAAACAGGATAGATCTACCACAGGATAACCACCGATCACCTCCCTCATCCATCTTATCGTTATCTTCCTTTACCTCGTTTTATTCCAAACAATCTAGACTCTCATAGACCATTATTACTCAGCAACGTCATCTCATCTCATAACCTGAACTAATTCGGTAAATTCACTGCCGACATTTTACCCCCTTCATCCTCGTATCCTTCACGCGGCGCTCTGTTTATGCTTAAATATTAGATCACCATGATCTTCAGACCCCTTATAATATTATTGCCGTACGTCAATACCCATTAAAACTCGCTTACGATCAGATCATCATCTCGTTTCCTTCGGAAAATGAATTACTGCTGCACCATGCTCATATCATCTCGATCTAAAATTTAGCTGGTCAGACAAAAAACTTTTTACTAAGCCAATACTAGTTTAGTCATTCCTCCCCCCTCGCCACTTCGTAAATTAGATAATCCTAATATCCTAAAAAGAACTACCCTTCTTTAACCGATGAGAATCTCTAGTTGACCGTTAGTATTATTCTAAGCCACTATTACAGTATCTCTATTTAGTGTATTCATTGTAGATCCCTCCTTATAACTCGTAATTCTTTCATTCATCAATCGAAAATCGAGCTTAATAAGAATATATATAACCATCCATTGTTTATGATTACTTAATGTAAAGCTAATTCTTATTAGTTTTCTCTAATTTTTGGTATTTTTTTAGCTTTACTATCAATTTTCACCTTCAATACTTTAGTACCATCATCTGCTATCTACTATGTCTTTATCAAAAACTCCAAACCCAGTCACTATGCCAGTATCTAAATATCCTCAAAGACCAGTCACTACTTGCGAACCATGTCGTCGTTTGAAAAGAAAATGTGATTTTCGAACAATTGAAAATGGTGGTCCTTGTTCAAATTGTGTGATGAGAAAGATTGAAGAACAATGTGTTTTACCAAATCAAACTCCTGGTCAACCTCGTAGACTACAAAATATTGGTGATGGTTCAACTCCGATATCTACTCCTAATCCTCCAACACTTATTCCTGCATCATTGGTCAGATTTCCTACCAAATTTATATCTGCTTGTTTGACAAGATATTTTCAAACTCCAGAATTAGCTTTTTTTGTCGATCAAGATAATGCTATGTATTCATTAGTTGAATTGGCCACCAATCAATCCGATTTGATTTCCATTTCTTCTCTCTATGCAATTTGTGCACAAATTCTTCTTCGTAGAGGTGCCACTGTTTCTGCAGAATTCGGGTTTGAAGGTAACCGTATTCAATTATGTGAAGAATTATTCAATTCTCATCTGCACATTTATGATAAAGCTGAATATTCTCCTCAAAATGGTCATTGTTTTTTGGAAGCTCTTATCCTTCGTGGTAACTACTATGCTGATACTGAAAGATATGAAGAAGCTTTGGACACTTTCAGGCAAGCAATTGGTATCTATGTGGATGCGACAACTTATATGGAAGAATTATATTCAAATACTAGTCCTATGAATCCTTCGCGAATTAAACACCAATTAACACTTGATAAGCTCTACCTTGGTTTATGTACTCTTGAATCAGTTCTCAGTAATGAAAATTCTGATACTCCCTTTCTTTCCAGCCATAGGGAAGGTAAATTGAAATTCGCTGACTTTACTCTCGAACGACGATGGAAGGTATTGTGTCTATCACGAAAAGTATCATTGTTCCTCGGCGCCGATGCTAGAGATAGCTCTGATGTTGCTGAACTTGAGGGAGAAATAATTTCTAGTATTAACTATATCGATTCGGTTGAAGGTCAATTACATCCCTACGGCCAACTCGAATTATATACCTTTCTCATTAAAATAACTACAAGAAAAATTCTCTTACAAAGCGAAAATGATAGTACCAGTAACCACGAAACACTTCAGCAACTACTCGACCAAGTTGCTCATAATGCAAATGAATTTGCTGTTCGTCTAGAAACGTTTCTTTCACTTGGACGTCAAACTCCTTATGGAGTTTCGTGTATGGGGTCAGCTCCATACCTTGCATATTCTGTTTTCCAAGGTCTCACCTGTATCTGGATGTTATCTACATTTTCAAAGCGATTATTTATTTTGGAACCTAATTTTGACGCCATCACTGAAAGAATTTTGTCTGCGATTGAAACCGTACGTTCTGATTCAAAAATTTGTAAATTCACAAACACTCTCTTCCATGGGCTCGATATTCTGAATAAAGGTGGTGAAGGTGATGGTTACGATCATATCAAAATCCCTACAGAGTTACATAATGGAATCCTCCCCATAGCCAAACAATGGAATTTATCAACTACAGGAAATTGGTTAAACTTTCAGCCTACTTATAACGATAGATTATTATGGTCGTACTTATTCTCTCAAGACTACGATTTGAGCTTTCCTAATATTGAGAATGAATATTCTCTGCCTAATGTCGACAATGAGGATTTAATTCTCTTAAACTAGTACAAGTGCTCGTGTAATTAATATATTTATGAAGTTATGAATTACAAAGTCGTAAACTACGATCAGCAAATCTAGCAATTTTCCTGCCTACAGCCTTTGCTCTATTTTTATGTTTATCAAGTGTTGACTCTTTTTCATTATCTGCAATGATCATAGCGAACGTGTTAAGACTGGCGGAGATTTGATAGATTATAGAATTAAACGGGGTACGTAAAAATCCTAAGTTGACGCCCGAATGCACATTTCTTCTCCAAACCAGAACTTTGCCGATATCTAAAAGAGCAAAGAATTCAGTTCTTGTGGCACATACATCTACACACCCAGCATGATTTAAACGATCCAATGCACAAGTTTCGTACTCGCCATCAACCAGTATTTCCAGAACTACATGCCCCTGATTGCTGAATCCAACAAGTTCATCAAAGTAACCAAGTTGGGGCAAAGATTTTATTCTGGTAATTATTGCCCTTTCAGGAATATTAAATTTGTCTTGGTCTTTTTCTTTATCAAATAACATTCCCAATACAATATTCATTGTTCGGTGTTGAGTTGTCTGTAAAGTGAAGTCTTCAACCTCATAGTCGAAGGCGCTGTCAATGTCCTGGGAGGAGGCAGCCAGAAGTCTTCCTTTATTAGTTAAAAACATTAAATCTGTTTGTTCTGGCAATAAACCGTGCATGACTGCTCTTCTTGGATTGTATGATATCACATCAACGATTTCCTCGTCAGCTCTCTTGGTGATTTTAATCATATCCATACCCAATTCACGACTATCTCCATCTATTTCACAACTACTACCAGCAATAATTCCCAAGTTCTCAACAACGCCAACGACACACTGAGTATCTACTATATTTATTAACTTGAGAACTTTATTCTGGTTCAGTTTCTGTCGAATCTTTAATTCCAGGATTCCTCCTAGAAAGTCCGGCCAACGGATATCATCAATGGTGTCACTACTCAGTGCCTCATGGCTATTTATGAGAATCGATTTTTGAGAAGAGTCTAAAATAGAAAGTCCCGTCTTCACGTCATACCATATTTGTGAATCTAATTTAGACTTGATTATTCGATGTTTCTTGGAAGGAGTAAAAGTTCTGCGAGACGCAGCTACAGCTGACACTGGGATGGCATATGTATCCTTGCTTAAAGTTGTTACCCCGAAACTACTATAAACAGGAAAACTCGGGTATATTTTAACAGGAGTTGAGAGTTTTACAGTCATTGGTCTATGTTCGTAGTAGTACATGAATGGATTGTGAGTAGCAATCTTTGGACCTCTTTCTTCGTTATTGCCATATACGTGTAGCTTTGCAGTTTTTCGCCTTATGTAGAATGACTTTGCATTTTTTCTTTGATCTAGTTTCGCATCACTATCACCATATGCTTGCTTATAAAGATGTCTCCAAACTGAAGAATTAGAAGTGTAAGAATAGATTTGTTTACAAGTCAATAATAGAGAAATAGTATCATCATGGCCAAGGTGTGGAATCAAATGATCCAAGATTATATCTTCGTTTAAGATTTTCTCCATGATTCTTTCTCCTCTAGCAGAAAAATTGAATGAATGATAACGGAAAAGATTGATTTAGCTGAATTTATCTCAAGATAATTATTATGGGGGGCCCTGCATAACATTCTCAAAACAATATGCACGATGCAGATCATTGCCTAAGACGTATATATGAAGACTACTGTGTATCAAGTATATGTACATAATTCTATAATGCTCATTTTAGTTGACCATCGGTTTCGATTAACATTTGAACCACTTTCATAATATCATGATCAGTTATATCAAGACGAGGATCGGCGAATTTCGAATCTAACAAAGTATTAAACAAATTTCTAAGAATGCGAATAAGAATACCAACACGAGGCCAACATTTCAAACCAAGCCATTCACCTATTATAATACCTTCACCAAGTGGGTCAACGGTAATTATATTAGAGAAGAATAGCATGCCATATGTGCTCACAGGGGTTAAACCATTAACGAAAAGTTTTGTGGTAGACATTTTTGTAGCATAACTAATATATCTACTGTCGTTGAGGAATTTGTTGACTCCAAATAAGCTAGAACTTGGGTGAATAAACACTCTTTCTTGTTGATCGTTGAAATATTTGATACCTTTGGCCTCGGCATCCTGTTCCACAGCTCCAGAACTAACGACTTTAAATGTCTTTTCAGGGAAAACAATTTCTGCAAGGTTAGGATTCATAGATGCTCCGATAATAGCACGAATAAGTGCTTCATTACTCTCCTGATTGTAATAGTAATGGGGGATTGACTTTTCATTGCTTGAAGTTATAAATCCAATCTCTTGTAAACTTGAGAGGAATTGCTTTCTCGCAGATGTAATATCGTTAAGAGTCTGGATAGATAGAAAGTTATCCTTGCACCAGTTTTTTACGCCGGAACTGCTCATTGTATTGCGCTTTTCCAACCATTGTTGATAAGCATTTACAGCACATAATAAATCCCCATGGCCATGGCCCTCAAAGTTTAACATGGCTTTCTTTGCTTCTTGACGTTTCTCGCGAGGAGATATAAATGGACTCCGCAGCGACAAAATAGATACAAGAGTTAGTCCTGTTCCAAGGCAACCAAACATTGCTGAAAGTATCAGAAGCTTTGCAGTACGAACATCAGCTGGAATAGTTGAAATGTGCTTACCTAATGAAGTGAGTTTATCTGATATATCTTCCAAAGCACCTGACTTGACTAGGGATTCTCTTGCAACATCAAGTGCTACAGTGTCTGGAGGATCCAATGCTTCGGCCAGGAAGTTGCGAACATCACCAATCCCCATTGACTTCACACTAAGATATAATTGTTCAAGTGGAGCTCTTGCCATTTCTGGGGCAGGGCGGGGTAACATTTCATTCTGTTGAATATTCTCTGTATAGAGCTTGTAACAAATACCTTTCTGAACACGACCAGCTCTACCCCTTCTCTGAGTTACGGCGGCTTGAGAAGCCCAGTTATCAACAAGTTTAACAACATTCGATTGAGGGTCATAAACAGTTTCCTTAACTCTTCCAGAATCAATAACCGCCACAATATCAGGAATTGTAATTGATGTTTCAGCAACATTAGTTGATACAACAATTTTACGTTTCCTTTGTGGAGCAGGTGGGAATACTTTTCTTTGTTCAGCTGGTGTTAGCGAGGCGTGCAATGGAAGAACATGGAAATTATAACCACCAGGCGAGTTAACTATAGCTGAAATACATCTATCAATTTCAGCAGCACCAGAGAGGAAAATCAGAATACTCCCTTTATCACTATCCAGGTCTGTATGAATCTGGTCAACAAGTTTGGTAATCAAATCGTATTCCACACCACCTTTTAATGCAACAATAATCCGACCAACATCGTTTGAGGAAATCTCCTCGTCATCCTCAAGAGATTTAGGTATGTACTGAGTTTGACGGATAATATTATCAAGATAATAATCATCTACCGGGAATGTTCTTCCTTCAATATGTGTATAACCAACATTGTTGTCGAAATAGTTAATAAATAGCTTTGGATCAACCGTAGCACTCATCAAGATAACTTTTAAATCTTTGTTTGCTTTGCAAATCCTTTTAAGTAAAATTAATAAATAATCACTATCAAGAGATCTTTCATGAACTTCATCTACTACAACATGACTAACGTTTTCTAAAGCACCCTGTGGATCAGTTTGAATCATTCGTAAAAGTACACCAGAAGTGACAAAACGAACTTGGGTATTTTTAGATGTTTTAGATTCTCCTCTGATAACATAACCAACCTGATCACCAATAGAGGAATCTCTTTCATCAGCAACTCTTTGAGCGACGCCCATTGCTGATATACGACGAGGTTGCGTACAGATTATGTTACAAGATGATCCAGTATTGTTATGGACCATATCGTCTAGGATGAATTGAACAACCTGAGTGGATTTTCCTGAACCAGTTTCACCAGTGATAAGAGTTATTTGATTGTTCGCTACTAATTCTATAATTTCCTGTTGTTTCTTCCAAGCAGGTAATTCTTTTCTAGAAGCAATCATTGATTTTAATTGTGAGGATTTTTCTAGTTTTTGGTTGTATTCTTTTTTCAATTGTTCGGAAGTATAGATGATGGGGGGATGTCGAAAGGATTTCTTAGAACTCTTTGTATTTGAGATTGGGTTTGCTTTTAAAGATTCTTCAAAATCACCTGTTACACCTCCAGAAATTTCCGAAAGTTTTGATGGATGTTGATATATTTTCATGAAATTCTCATTAATCCATTCACAAATGGACATGATCATAAAATCACCTGTACAGTTGGTGGCAGCATAAACACCTGCTTGTTTGATTACGTCTAAAAGAATATAATTAGGAATTCGTTTGGTTGATTGTAAGGTTTCTAGAGAGATTCCTGGAATTGAATGTGGGTAGGAAGTAGACCGCCAGAATGATACTTCAACTTTCGGCGACTTTTGATTAGAATTTGTTTCTAAATTGAGAGCTACAGTACATTTTTCGTTCTCTTTGTCTTCTTTAAATTCATCCTCATTATAGATAGATTTTAGACTTTCGATTTCTTCAGACCATGAAGATAACGACTCGGTTTCGTCTTTGGTGACTTTATCTTCTGATCCATCGACTAATTTATGAGTAAGAGATACCATAGTTAGACGTTTACTAAGGTTGGATTGGATTAATAAATCTCGAATTACTTGTTCAGAAAATCCATATTTACGAAGTTCACGAACTGCATATTCAAGTTTCAAATCACTTGATTGTACATTTGCTTGAGAACCAAGATGTTTGTTTTGGGTGAACATTTCTGGAAGGTCATCTTCAGGGACGTGAATTAATAACCATTCTAAAGAGCCATTTAAGGTTGCACTATGTTCTAGTGCTTCTTTTGCTTGAGATTCTTCAAAGCCCAGTTTTTTGAGAGTTATAACAAGTCGAGAGTAATTGGAATCATTTTTTGAGATAAAATCAGAAGTGGAACGAAATCCATGATATTTACGAATGGTCTGCTCGACTATAGTACGACTAGTTTTAGACATTCCAAGGATGTTATTGAATCTAATTTTTCTATGACGGGGAGGAAGGGGAGGAGTAGTTGCTGTAGTAGTATCATCTTTAAGTTCAGGACTATTAGTTCTACTTTTCTCCTCATTCAATAAAGTAGCTTTTACACTATTAACAATACTTTGTTTTTCTTTTTTTTCTTTACTGATTTTAGTTTCTTCAATTGCTTGTGCTTTTTGAACTTTCCGATCTCTTTCAGCTTGGAATGGATCAGCTGAATAGAGGAATTGTACCTGATTGGGAGGGGTTTGTTTTTTGATATCATCTAATTTAGCCCATAAATCTTTATGAGGGCCTGGTAATAGCATACGAAGGTTTTTATGGGATGAAATTCTATGTAAAGCATAAGTAGCAGCGAAATGTCTTGCTTCAAGAGCAGTTTCTTGAGGAGAAACTAAATCAATTGGAGGAGTGAATTGAACATGTTCAATTTGATTTGTTTTGGGGTTTTTTTGACCTAAATTGACTGTGACGATAAATCCATTTTTGGTGTGTTTCTGGTAGTTAGATAAAACGTAAGCATAACGTAAGCACCGTCAATGTTATACTTACAGCATCAAAAATAACTTTCTCCCATTTTAACTTTTGACATTGTTCATATAATAGAGTGGCAGGTAATTTGCCAGTCCATGAAGATGAAGAAGCTACAGTAGCTCTACTAGCAGCAGCTTTAGCTCTATTAGCAGCTTTAATTTCAGCAGGAGTTTGTTCAGGAGGAGGAGTAGAAGTGGAAGTTTTTCCTTTCTTTCCTTTATCAGTAGAAGGTGGGGTTGGAGTAGGAGTAGCTTTTTTCTTTTTATCCTTCATTTTAATGATGGTTAGAAATTTCCCCTGAATTTACAATATCGAGCGTACTCGAAATGAGTTTAACGGCTGTATTATGATGCATGAAATTTTGATCAACGTACGGCGTTACACTTATCAATGGGAAATGCGAGATAGGACGGACTAAACTAACGAAAGATCGGATCGTATTATGATAATAAATTAAGGGTTTGATTATACGAGTGGGAAATGTTTAGTATAAACTATAAAGATAATATTATAGTGTTGATAAGATTTATAATATCCACGTAAGGGAGTGTGGCTTGGCAAGATAGCATTACGATGGGCGAGAAAGGACATCGACTTCCGTTCCTTAATCAGCCTCGTGATTCCACTGCAGTAAGAGCTCAATCTAGCTTTAAGTAGGGAATATTAAGTAACCGTTAAGCTAGAACTGAATATGTTCTATGCGTTCAAATGGTTCTATAACCCTGATCCATACATAACTAAACTGCATATGAACATTTACTTACATAGAAATAAAAATAAATAAAACAGATGTTATGATTTGTTAATAAATGTAAAGTTAAAATTCCCTCAAATATTCGCAGTTGATATACCGAAAAGCGGAATAGGAATCGGGATGCCGTATGTTATGCATAACGATTAACGAAGAAACGATTAATGATTTAACATTTACTATTATGAGTGGATTGCGTATAAAATATATGGCTAGTCATGATCATATTTTTATCGTGATTTCTCTTCTACACTTTTCCAACTGCACTTACCAATATCACTACCACCACCACCACCACCATTAAGCCCATTATTTCTTCCTCTCTTCCTACCTCTTACTCCCTATAATCTCCCAATTAAGTAACTTATGTATATCATCGAATATAGCTTAAACATCCTTGCCTAGTTCATATCAAAAGCAGGTCGCATCTCCAACGGTCATGCATTTGTGGTTGAGGGTTACTGATTAAACTACTTTCGGGGCCCCGACCTAACGTCATTTGACAGACGAAAAAAACAAAGAACTAAGTGTGTGGTAGCAAAATGAGCGAGTGAGCGAGTCTGAGTGAGTGAGCGAAAGGGAGAAGAAACGACGCGGCGAAAACTAAATCGTTACTGCTAGAACTCCACGGACTTGATTATGTCCGCGATCAATTCATTTCCGCGGATATGAAATACGTACGTAAGTACGCACGTACGTACGTCGTTCCTGAATTATTTATCTATACTAACTCTATTCAGATACGGATATTCTTTTACTCTAATTCAACCAATCAAACTTAACTTACAATCAACTCTTCTTCTCCATCGGATCGGTTCTTAACTACGGGCCGAACCTTGAATCGTCATAAATGTACACACTAACATTATGCCGATTTAACCGGGATAGCGATGACAGCAGTATCCAGCCATGAGTAGATGCAGACTTAATGCAGGTAGCATTACGCCGTTGCAAAGCCGCGGGCCATTCTCCTATATCCGATAAAGTGGGTATGTAATGCGGCGATAGAAAGGAATAACGTTGGGTTAGTATCAAGCTTTTATTTATTCTTTATTGTTAATACTTTATTTTTTATTCTTATTCTTATTCTTATCTTATTCCTATTCTTTGTTCTTTATTCATTCTCATCTCTTATCCTTCCCGCCACCCTCACCCTCTCCCTCTTATCACTAATTTACTACTAATCAACACTTATTACTCACAGCCTCCATCTTGACAGGGGGCGGATCGGCAGGTTAATGATCACCATCCATTGCATACCAAAAACTAAAAGCCTAGCTTCCTTCGTACGAATATTCGTAAACTCCGGTCCGGCGTCTTTTTGGCCGTTAAAAGAAATATACTCATAGTCAGCGGGTTCCCTTTGTAGAGATAACTTTAGTTGGTAAAGATATGTTGTGCCCGTCATATATAATTTATTAATAAATATATGTCATATTCCTGCGGATTGGAGATATCCGGGGGAATAATTTTTGCAATCGATATATCTTTATCAAGTTACTTACTAAGCGTGTGCATGATATATGGGGCAAATATCACAAAGGTAATTTAAGCTATTCATTACCTCGTTCGATAAAGACACCTCGTTCGATAGACTCTTCTCGTTCCTATAAGCTTAGTCATTCAATTGTGAATTTATTTATTATCTTATGATAGATCTTTGGTTATATCGATATTCTCCTTAGTTAAAGAGCAAGTAATTTTAGTGGTTTGATTATCTAACTGCATCCAGTACTCACTTTATACGGTTAGCTAAGTGGTCTGGTTGAGTTCATCGTTTTTTGTTTCTCCTTATCTTTGTTATTTGTGAAGTTGATTGAGATTAATTTTGTAAAAAAATGTTTGATTTACATGAAGATGGTCGTAAGAAACGAGTTGTTAAGGCTTGTGATAGTTGTCGGTAAGTGTAGATGTGAGTGGGTAATGGAGTGGGTAATGGAATTTCGCTAACATTCATAGTATGAAAAAAACAAAATGCGATGGCAAAAAACCTTGTAGTAGATGTTCTCAAGATGATAAAATTTGTACTTATTCAGAAAAGAAGAAACATCAAGAAAAATTATATTCTAGTAGTTATGTTGAGTTGTTAGAAACTAGAATTGATATTTTACAGGAATGTTTACAGAGAATGGTTTATAATCTTGCTAATAACGAAGAAGTTTCACAATTTGTTCCAAAGAATAAAGATTATTCTATTAATCATTTAGTTGATTTGTTTGCAAAAGATCCACAATCAAGATTTTATGGAAGTCAATTTAATCCTACTGATATTTCTGATGATGAAGGAGTTTCACCAGTAAAGAGTATTGAGGTAAAAGAAGAGAAACCAAAGAGAAAGAGGGGGCGAAAGAAGAAGATTGATATTGAGAGGGAAAAAGAAGAAAGGATAAGGCAAGAAATAGCAGTTAAAGAAGAGGAGGAAGAACAAGATGAAATAAGTGATGAACACAAAATTAAACGCGAACATATTGAAAATATTGAAGGTGATAAAGGCGATAAAGGCGATAAAGACGAGCAAGATACAGAACAAGAATCAGATGATGAGGTAGAATTGGAAGAAGAATTAGATGATGCTTCTCCAAATTCTATTCATCAAATTGAATCTATAAACGTTCCTTCAGAACCTTCTGGTTCTTTAATATCACAATCTTTACCACCATTAGAAACAGAAAGTCCTTTTTCAAATCCTGATCTCATTTCTCCCCAATCAGTTACAAATGATCCTAATTTCGATTATAGATTTGATTTGGGACAATATCGATCAGGTGCTGCTCTTGCTGCTGCTGCAATTACTGGAGAATATAACCCTTCTGGTTCAGAAGGTTCAATATCTTCAGCTGCATCTAGTCCTACTATTGAAAGTGATTTAATGCCATGGGGAACAGTTTCTCCTGCATTACTTAATGATACTTCTTCGATTCTTGGATATCAGAATTTTTCGAGATCTACTGATGATTTATTAGCATCATCTCCTTCAGCTTCAATTATTAGTAATCGTTCAGGAAGACAAGGTAGTACTGGTGTTGGTGTTGCACATCATAATAATAATAAAGTTCATAAATCAGGTAGTCATCACTATCATCATCATCATCATCCAGGGACTTCTACACCACCAAATACATATTATGGTAGTTCAAGATTAAGAGAGAGGTCAAGATCCAAAACTGGAGTGAAAATTCCATCACAACATGTGGAGGAAGATATTGATCGAAGAAGTACACTTTTCAGTGGACAATCAAGAAGTTTAAATTCTGCCACTTTCCCAATTTCGAATAATTCTATTTATTCTCAACAATTGCAACAAATTCAACAGCAAGCATTACCACAAGAGATCGATTCTGGTTTATTATTTGGAGATCATCAAATGGGAGAAATTGATGATCTTAATTTGGGAGAATTATTAATTAGTAGTGAGGGAGTTTTTTATTCAGATGATCAGAGTGGATTAGTTAAATGATGGATGAGTATGAGTAATGATATTGATATGATTAGTTAGTAATAAGGTTATGATGTATGATTGATAGAGATAAGTGCATTTATAGATTGATATTTATTTAGGTGAAATTGACGTTCTGTTCCGATAGCGGTGAGATGGACGATAGCGGTGCGATAGACGATGGACGATATCGGACTGCAGACTGCATAAAGATCCATTAGTATGCGATATCGGAATAACTGCAAGTCAACGAGTTTATTCAGAGACATAAAACTTACATAAAACTTACATTCATACTTACATTCATACTTACATTCGTAGTCTATTCCGGTTCCGCAATACCGATCCGTAATCGGCCCGAAAATATCTCACCATATGCAACGCATAAATTACATAAACAACTTTTTTTAACTCTTAAATATTACAAATAACAAGTTCATTTGCCGAGAGGTCGGTTATAGAAGGAAACTAAATATCGACTAGAACCCCACAAACTACTTATATACTATCAAATCTACCCCTCATTCTGTTTTTCTTGAGCGGTGTTGAAGGGAGAGTGTCAAATTGTGGGGATAGCCTTTTGACCTGCATAAAAATACAGTCTGTTAGTTGAGACAGCTGCGTGCTAACTCCTGCCACGCCTTCCCTTTTTTAGGATAAATCTTGCATTTTGTGAACCCCCATTTATGCACGTATCTCTGACAGAACAACCTTACCCTCGAGTACTTTTACGGTGAGATTTACAAATCTTTTTGGTAACTCCCGTAGTCCGTTAAGTTGTTTATTCGTCTAAGACATGTTCGTAACGTAGTAACTATCACTCGTATTCAACTCGCTTCGACTCGCTTCGACTCGCCTCTTCTCGCTTCTCTCTTCTCGCTTCTCGCTGCTCGCTTCTCACTTCTCGCTTCTCACTTCTCGCTCTATTCAAGTTTCTCTCATTCGTTTCTCTCATTCGTGACTTTTATCTTGGCATGCAGGCTGAATATTCCGACCAAGGAAATATTCACGTCTAACCGATCTGAACTGGGTATATTCCCGCTGCTTAGATCTAATAAAATATCCCGAAATATTACTAAACCCCACCTTTAATACAAATTTGAATAGTTCCGTAGTGCCGTGGAACGGTCGATAATCGGCTTATCAGATCAAGTTAGTTTTATGTTCACCCCCACCTAACTTAAATTTGAAATCTGGGGAAGTAATAATATTATAGTGTACGGGTAAAACCATAACCGATAATTCTTAAAATATTGAGCAAGTCCTTATAAAAAACAAAGAAACATTGGGGAGGGAGGCGAATAATGCATTTCTCCGAGATACTTGATTAGTTATTTTTTACTTTTTATTCTTACTTCCCCTAATGTATAGTCTGTCATGCAAGTGTCCGTTATCATATTATCTGTAAATACATTAATGCCAATAGAAGTTGATAATTGATGATCATCATTCAGTCATCAGATCAAGCATGAAGATCTGGTTTCTGCCCCTCAGGTTCTTGCCCCTCTATTACGGTGGTTATATAAAGAAGGATTTCCAGATCTTATTTGTATTATCTTTTTGATATTATCTTTTTGATATTAGACAAATATAATAAAAATGACTACAAGTCCAACAAAAGGTAAGTCATAAGCGAGTGTGAAAATCTTTATCACTTCCAACCCAACTTCATCTAACACTCCCAGAACAAATCTCCCTTGAGGAAAATAATCTAGACGTCGTTTATCAATATGATAATGATTATGACGCTCAACAAGCTAAAATCGAACAATTAGCTATCGAATATGATATTAATCATAAAAAGTTAATGCGAAAATTAGATTTAAGAATCGTTCCTGCTATCTGTATCTTATATTTATTAGCATTTCTAGAAAGAACCAATATCAGTAATGCTAATGTTTATGGTATGAGTAGAGATCTTAAGCTGAAGGGTAATCAATATAACACCGCTTTGACTGTCTTTTTCGTTCCTTATATCCTTTTTGAAGTTCCTTCAAATATTCTCTTGAAAAAATTTAAACCCCATGTTTGGTTAACTTTTTGTATGCTTATTTTTGGTGTTGTTTGTATTGCTCAAGGTTTTGTTCAGAGTTTTGGTGGTTTAGTTGCTACTCGTTTTTTCTTAGGTGCTGCTGAGAGTGGTGCTTTTCCTGGTTGTTTTTATCTTTTAGCTATGTTCTATCGTCGTGATGAAGCTCAAAAGAGATATTCCTTCTTTTTCTCTTCTACTTGTTTAGCTGGTGCTTTTGGTGGTCTTATTGCTGCTGGTGTTTCACATATTGATGGTTCTCATGGACTTGCTGCTTGGAGATGGTTATTCATTATTGAAGGTGCTATTACTGCATTTGTTGCTATTGTTATGTTTTTCTTTATTGCTGATTTCCCTGAAGATGCAAAATTCTTGACTGATAATGAACGTGCTTTTTTGAAAGCAAAATTAGCTCTTGATGTTGGTGAGTCTGCTCATGATCAAAAGACAACTCTTCCTGATGTTATCTCTGTCTTTAAAGATTGGAAGATTTGGTTTGCTGGTTTTATGTATTTTGGACTTATTGTCCCCGCTTATGGATATGCTTATTTCGCCAATGCTATTCTTGTCTCCTTGAAATTCACTCCTATTCAAGTTCAACTTCATTCAATTCCTCCTTGGGTTGTTTCATTTGGTTTAGCCATGATCACTGCCACTATTTCTGACAAACTACGACATCGATATTTGTTAACTGTTGCTGCTTGTCTGATTTCTGTGACTGGTTTTATCATCCTTTTAGCTGACCATGGTAATGTTCATGCTCGTTATGCTGCTTGTTTCTTAGTTGCCTCTGGAACTTATAGTGCTATGCCATTAATTGTTTGTTGGACTTCAATGAATTTCTCTGGTCATGTAAGAAGAGCCGTTGGAACTGGATGGCAAGTTGGTTTTGGTAATATTGGCGGTATCATTGCTACTTTTTCATTTATTTCTACTGATGCTCCTTTCTATACCAAAGGTGTTGCAATTGGTCTTGGATTCACTATTTTCAGTATGGCCAGTTGTCTTACATATTTCCTTGGTATTCGTTATGAAAATAAACTCAAAAGAAATGGAGAAAAAGATGCTGCTTGGAATAAACTTACTCCCACACAACAAGCAAAAGCTGGTGATCTTAATCCTGAAATTTTATATCAATATTAATTAATGTTTGTATTTGTTTAATTTAATGATTCTATATTTGATGAAACATATTCATGAGGCCTTGCATAAGTTGAAAGCTGAGAGAAGGAAAAAGACAAATATTTCTGCTAAAGTCTCATATATTCTACTCTTGTGTCGTCATATGAAAGGTTTGTAGCACGATGGTAGAGGTCTCCTGAGATATACAGTAAGTCTCCATGTACGGCTAGAAAGTTTTTCATGCAGATAAATATTTCAGGGGAACATAGTGATGAGATTCTCTATAGTATATACCTTTCTTAATAAACTATTGTATTAAAATGCAAAACGATAAAAGAATTGATCCTCCATCCCCCGATAATGAATTATCTGAGAGTAAAAAAGTCAAAATTGAGGAGCCTGCTCCAAAAGTACTAGGGGTTACCGAATCTGATGTTGGTATTACTGAATTTATTTCCCCTGATATACCTGGCTTCAAGGGTATTCTTAAACAAAGATATACCGATTTCCTTGTCAATGAAATTGACCCTTCAGGAAATGTTATACATCTCACTGATTTAGGATTGGTTGAAAAACGAGAACGCAGACGTCAGAAGAGAGAAGATTTGAGAGAGGTTACATCTGAGCCAACTTTAACTCCGGAGGCTGAGATTGAAAGCACTCCAAAAGATGAATCCAAACCTGATTCTGAAATTGACACTACCTCTTCTGAAATAGTGAAGAAAAATCTCCCACAAATAACCGAAGAACAACGTGAAAAATTAAACACCCTACTTGGATCTGAATTTGTAGAAAAGATATTTACATTATTTACAACTGGGTCAAAACTCACTACAGAAAAAGTCTTTGAGTATAAAGACGAACGGACTGCAGTACACCAATTACTTCGAGAAGCATTTAATTCAAAATTAGAGTCTAGAACCACCCCAGAAAACCAGTTTATTATTACCCTAGCTAATAGTAATTCAAGAACTCCTAGATCAAAATTAGATAAATCATCGCTTGGGACACCAAGTGGATATCTTCATTTTGTAATTTACAAGGAAAATAAAGAGACAATGGAAGTTGCTAATTTAATATCCAAATTTCTTCGTGTGCCTCCCAAGTCCATTACTTATGCTGGTACAAAAGATAGAAGAGGCGTCACAGTTCAAAGAGCATGTATATCCAAAACAAATGTAGAAAGAGTGAATGGACTGAATAAGACTTTAAGAGGGATTAAGTTAGGTTCTTTCAGGTACGATCCTAATCATCTAAGATTAGGGGAATTAAAAGGCAATGAATTTTATATTACCCTTCGTGAAGTTGAAGGATTGAGCAATGATAAAATTGAAGATACTGTCAATAGATCTTTGACTTCATTACGTGACAATGGATTTATCAATTACTTTGGTATGCAGAGGTTTGGAACGTTTTCCATTTCCACTCACACTGTCGGTAAATATGTTCTTAATGCCGATTGGAAAAAGGTGGTTGATTTGATTTTATCACCCCAAGATTTAGTACTTCCTGAGAGTGTACAGGCCAGAAGGGTTTGGCAAGAAACGCAGGATGCTAGTAAGGCTCTTCCGCTGATGCCAAAGAAATGTGTGGCAGAACATGCTATATTGAGATCTCTCGCAAAAGATGCCAAGAGCTATATCAATGCTGTTTCCCAGATACCACGTAATCTTCGGATAATGTATGCTCATGCGTATCAGAGTTATGTGTGGAATATTGTTGCTAGTGAGAGGTTGAAGAAACATGGATTTAAGATTGTACCAGGTGATTTAGTTGTTGATGAAGCTGCAGTTAGTAACAGTAATATTGCTGCTGATGCTGATGAGGAAGTGAGTGATGTTGATGAGTTTGTTAGAGCAAGAGTTGTGACTGAGGAAGAAATTAGTTCTGGATCGAAGAATATTTTTGATGTTGTATTGCCCACTCCTGGATTTGATGTAGAGTATCCAGAAAATGATCTTAGGGAGGTGTATGAAACGATCATGAAGAACGATGGTATTGATTATCTCAATATGAGACGTAATATTAGAGAATTTTCGCTAGCAGGCAATTACAGATATGTTGTTACGAAGCCAGGTAGTGTTGAATGGTGGTGTAAGAAGTATGAGCTGGCCACTGATCAGTTTGTGAAGACGGATTTGGAGCTACTTAATGAGGGATTAGGTGAGGAATCGCGGGTGGATGGTAATTCAGGCAGTGGTTCTAAAACAGCAGTTGTTCTTAAATTACAGCTTGGACCATCTCAGTATGCTACCATGGCGTTGAGAGAGGTTATGAAGATTGACACGAGTAGACGAGGAGATGGGTTGGACGTGAGAGCAGCATAAACGAGCGCAGCGAGCAACGGGTCTGGGCGGAGCCCAGCCGCCGGAGGCAAAAGGGGAGGGAGGATATTGTATGATAAATAAATAAATAATGTATCTATAGATATTCTAATTTATTTTCTTTTTCTTTTCGGAATATTTTAAGAATGCCTCAAAGCCAATTCCAGCAAAAACAAGAAAGACGCCAGTCCATTGGCCAAGTTGTAGTTTATGACTAAACCAGATTACGCTAAGAAGCATGGAGAACATTTTTCTTGTAACAGTTACAGTTACGAGAATGATTGATCCGTAATTTTCCAAAGTGTGGAAGATAAAGACTTGACCTAAAGCTCCACAGATTCCGAAAAGAAGAATATCGTATAAAATGCGGGGATGTAAAGAGATGAATTCAATGGCTTCAGAGAGTTGGAATGTGAAAGGGGATATTAACGCAATGGTGGTTAATAGTGCGGAAATAGCATTAAGTCCGCACATCATATGAGGACCAGTAATTGATTTATTGGTATGAAACATATGATCTTGAGTTGTGTTGTAGAATCCATCAAGGAATAGGTTGATTGATAGGAGAAGAAATCCAAAAAGAGAGGAGGATGAAGTAGTTGATGATGTTTTTTTGGTTGAACTATGAAAAATAGAAAACATACAAACCCCAATAGTAATTGTTAAAACAATTAAATATTTGTAGAGAGGATATTTTCTGCGATATACAGTTAAATGCAATGCCATAACAGGAAGGAGTTTACAACTTTTAGCCAAGAGGAGAGTAAGATAATCGACATAATTCAAACTAGCATAAGCAAAAGGGCTTGCTAGACTTTGACATACTGCTACAAGAAGATATTGCTGAACAGTTTTCTGATCTGGGAAGATAACAGATTTATATCTGATATCGTTATGATTATTACTTCTCTTAAATCGGAGATAGATATATCCTACTAAAGCAGCCAATATAGACTGAATAGTATTAATCACTAATGATGATTTAAATACTCGATTATCTGAACCATAAGGAGTTGTAGAAATTCGTTCTTGAAGTACAGCCCAAGTTAAAAAAGATGCATAGATACCCAAAACACAAATTATCATTGATAAAATAGATGATGATTTTGGTTGTAATTTTTCATTTGGTGTGGATTTTTCATTGATTTCCAACTTCAGCCCGCGCTTGATTTTCAACTCTTCTATCACTGTTTTACTCATGAATAACTGTCACTAGATTTTCGAATCACTGAATATTTTGAAATAAAAAATAAAACTAAGATTAATTTAATAATTTATGATGAACTGGCAAAAACGATTCTGGCAAGGATATATTTAAGCCGCATGTGTACATATTTCTACGGCTCAAAATTTAGAAGTAATAATGTCAACAATTATATCGATTATCTTCTTCATGATACACGGATCTTGATGTTCTATTCGTTTTATTCCCTATATTCATCCAGCTCAAATTATTATTCACGTCGTGACCCCACCACTATTTGTTCCTGCACTTTCTCCCCTATGCCACAGGTTTGACTCCTATTTACTACATCCCTCTTCCAACCTTCCTCCTCACTTCTCAATTATTATACAAACACTTAGTCTCCTTCTTATATTCTCTCTACTAACTCTAGTCAATTAATAATCTCGCAAACCGCATCCGTAATCTACTCCGGATTGTGCGGATAACAGCCCAGCCGTGTGTCTGCCTCCGGCGGCCGGGCTCTGCCCGGACCCGTTGTGCTCGCTCCGCGAGCAATTCATCGCCTCATCGTGCCCTGCTCCTAACTAACCATAATAAGAGCGTAACCCGTGATTCCACTAACGGGGTCATATTTCATTACTTCCTTATTTCAAAAGCAATAAAATAACAATAATAAAACTTTTATCACCTCATATCAACCTTCCAACCAGTCCACTCAATCTCCAATTTTTAAATCTTAAATTTCTCGCCCCCAACACAATTTTACCGAGGTAAATAAACTCTCTTCAATCGCCATATCGAGGCCATTACCCCTGCATACGCAATTCCGCCCATTCGTTTTTGTTGAGTCTCAGAGTCCAACAATAGCGCAGCGGCCGCGTGTTACAGCACACCACAGAAACTTGCTTGCTAGCCGCCTATCGCCAACAACAGCACAAGCCGGCTACTCACTGTACGCTCGCGCGCCAAACTCCCGCGTTAAGCTCCCGCGCCATGTATGCGATGATTGTCTCGAGTTCATAGGGCCTTCTTTCTCTTACATCTATCTATCAACCAACATCAATTGAAAGATATTAACTGACTTTAAAATGCCTTCTGCCGCTTTCCTTGATGCTGTGAGTAATAAAATTATGGAATTGGATTCAGTACTATGAGCTGGGTGGGGTATATGGAATTGAGTCCAGTAGTAATACTCGGTAATGATACTTGCGTCATTCTGTCTATGGCTACGGTATTGCCAGCCAGCTCTTATGGGGTATCCTCTATTCACTTCGGAACTAATCATCTCTTTTACTAACATAGCTTAGGCCGACGCTATTCAAAAATTGACCAACCGTCCTACCGATGATGAACTCTTAGATGTAAGTTCTTTATTATGGTATCATGTGCAGATGATCTCTAACAAACGATAGCTTTATGGTCTCTACAAGCAGGCTACCATTGGTGATAATAACACTCCTAAGCCTAGTATCTTTGATCTCAAGGGCAAATACAAGTGGCAAGCCTGGGAAGACCTCAAGGGTAAAACTCAAGAAGAAGCTGAACAAGAGTAAGTGGATGGAGATGCTCGCGGAGCGAGCACAACGGGTCCGGGCAGAGCCCGGCCGCCGGAGGCATGTACTAACTTCGCAGATATATCACTCTTGCTAATACTTTGATTGAAAAATACACTTCAAAATAGGTTGATCGGAATGATTATAGGTTAGTAACAAGCTGATATAGTCGTTAGTGTCAGTATATTTTAGTATAAATAAATGATTTACAATTAGACAGTATATAAAGGGGGTATTTTTGAGCGTTTTGTATGGAGAAGGGGGCTAGAGGGAGCAGATCAGATCTTGCGAGAGTTTGAGGTGGGAGGAATGGTTGGTGTGCTCAGGAACAGTTCCAAATACGATATCCAGAAAATATAGCGAGCGAGTGAGTTCAAGTATTGTCTTACTTGGGTTTGAACCAGCCATATATAGTTAAGATACCTAGTATGAAAGTCAACTTGTACTGTAAGTATATATTACATGTTTGATAGGGCTTATAAGCAAATCTGACTTCTGAGCTTTTACTATAAATATATATGTATAACTAATACAATTATTGTTTTTCTTTTCGGGTATTATCAAATGAGCGAAGATAGCGAATCTATCATGAAACTCTTGTGAACTATCGCTCGATTTCTCATATTTCTAGGCATCTGCAGACTGAAAACACCTATACACCACAATTCTCAAACTCCTCTGTTGTATACAACCACTCCTCTAATGCATGCCGCCCATCACCCCCTGAAATTCAGCCTCGTTACTTCGCCATCAACCTCCAATTTATAACACGCTAGAACCAGAACCAAATATTGAAGTCTAGCCGATCTTATTGTATTCACAGTATCTCTATTTATCTGATTTAAATCCTCCCAGTTTCTGTCTTCTGACAATTACAACCATTTAGACTTTTTGATTAAGGCTTCCATTAATTCCACCATAATCTTTCTCTTCTCCCTCTATCTCTTCTACCCAAATGAAATGCTAATTAATAGTAGCAAATATCGAATTTGTTTCTTCGCAGAACGATTATGCTGTGCTATTGCTAGTGCTTTTCCAAGAGTAGGCGTGAATTTCTTAATTGCATGGGGAACTTATGTCCATTCTTGGGTAATCTGTTTTGGTGAATTTAATGGCTTTTTTGCTAGATATCTATTTTCCCTTGTTGGATTAGTAGTTTATATCAATTGTGCAATCGCATATTATAGGACAGTTTCTATTGGAGCAGGTTCGCCACTGGATGTGAGTTTGAATCCGTTATCTAATCCGCTCTTATACTAACGATAATAGATTCCAAAGTTTGTCGCGATACTAGACGATATAGAACAAGGTGGAATTGCACCTGCCCCGCCAGAAGTGACAAATAATGTCACTGCAAAAGAAAATGGAGATATGAGATATTGTAATAAATGCTCATGTTGGAAACCAGATCGAACCCATCACTGCAGGTCATGTAAAAAATGCGTTTTACGTATGGACCATCATTGTAAGTTATACTTTCATAAGCCATTCTATCAATACTAACAATCCAGGTCCGTGGTTCGCAACTTGTATCGGATATAGAAACCACAAATTCTTTGTTCAATTCTTAATATACACCTGCTTATTATGTGTCATCTGTTCAATCAGCTCAATCATCACGATATATCGATTTGTCCATGATTCCACGAAAATGTCCAATGCATATCTCGCATTGAATTGGGTGTTTTTAGCAGTCATTTCACCAATCATGGGGTTGGCAGTTTCTTTTTTTACTGCCTTCACAGTGTATTTAGTATTCAGAAACAAAACTACTCTCGAATCCATGGAACCCGTAAGATATAAAACATCTCTTGCTTCATCTCAATTCCGATATCGAGATGCTCCATCTTCTGAATCCTTAGGCAATATTTTCGACCTCGGTTGGTACGACAATTGGTGTTCAGTTATGGGAGATCACGTATCAGAATGGCTTTTACCAATAATCCCCCAAAATATCACCCAAGGAACGTCATTTCCAATCAATCAAGAACTTTGGGATAAAGCCGAACAGGAAGCTCAAGATGAGCAACAACAATCCCAACAAGCTAATGAATATTATCAGCGACAGGCTGATTATATAGAACGACGTCGAGAACAAAGAAAACAAGAGATTCAACGCAGTATTGAACGAGATTTAGAAGCGAATTCATTCGAGCCTTTTTCTCACGACTACCACGAACCCGATAATGACCATAATTTGCATAACTCTTTAACCTCTGAGGCATATCCTCTAACTCGATATAGATGAACCACTTATTTATTCCAATGTATGTTTCCCTGTCTGCCTCCGGCGGCTGGGCTCTGCCCAGACCCGTAGCTCCGCTCCGCGGAGACCAGTCGCTGGACCCAGCAAATGCGAAGATTTCATTATTCATTAAACATATATACAAATCGAAGGTCCATGCGATTAAGATTATACACTATAATCAATCATCCCACTCCCTAAAACTCGATCGTTTTGATAAATGACAAGGTATTGCCCAGGAGCTACTGCTCGAGCTGGGTCGGAAAACCTGATTTCAACATCAGTTACTTCATCAATACCTGGAGTACCATTTTCAATTTTAATTTGAGATATTTCAACTCCTTGATCCTGTAAAGACCGGAACTGAACTCGGATTGTGGAAAGATCATCTAGACAAAAGTTATCACCAAGCCATCTGAACTTAGAACAATGAGCTGTCGTTCTATAAATAGATGGATGATTACGTCCTCGTACAATAACTATTTGGTTTTCCTTGGTTTTTTTGTCACTCACATACCAGACTCCTCGATATTCAGGATCACCTTGTGGCATGGATATACCACTTCGTTGACCAATGGTCGCCTGCCAAAGTCCTTGATGCTGACCTACCACCTTTCCAGATTCGGTAACAATATCACCAGGTGTGGGTTCAACATATTCCCCTAAAAAGTCCTTGAAATGCACATGATCCTGAGATACAAAGCATAATCCCTGAGAATCTGGTTTTGACGCAGTTGGAAGTTTAAAATCTATCGCCATTTGCCGAATTTCAGGTTTCGTATACTTTGCTAACGGAAATAAAACTCGATTCAAAGATTCTGAAAGAACAGTAGATAAATAATAACTTTGATCTTTGCCTAGATCTTGAGGTCTTAACAAATGGACATTATTATTTGAAATTCCAACCCTAGCATAATGTCCTGTCGCTAGCCACCACTTTGTACCCTTTGGACTGCCGGTCATTCTTATTTGATGCTCCTCCGCCCATTCTAAAAGTGCTCCAAATTTTATATGTCTATTACACCCAACATCTGGATTAGGTGTTAGTCCCATTTTATATAACTGAATCATTGGTTCAAATACACTTGTCCAATATTCCTTCTCTAAATTAACTCGATGATATGGAATCCCAATAACTTCACACACTCTTTGTACATCATTCCATTCTGCTTCTGTACATTTTGCAGTAGCTGTCCAATTACACATATAGATTCCGTGCACTCTACCTGGATATTGTTTAGATAATAATGCAGCAGTAGTCGATGAATCCACGCCGGACGACATGGCTACAAAAATATCATCTTCTGTCCCTGGTACAGGATCTTTATAATAAATGTGATTAGATATCTTTGGGGACCAAGAGCTGCCTAGATCCGTAGCGCTCATCGTCCGAGCGGTTACCGCTTTCGATTCCCTAGTTCCATGACTTTGGTTGATTGTGGATATTCTTCGAAATGTCGCTCTATGACTGATACCAGAAACCCTCGGTACAAATATCGTGCCGGATAGATATTTTAAATATCTGGCTTTACCCACTCGTATCACCATTCTATCTGCGATTATTCAAATCTTTCAAATCAAATGAGTAGTGATATATTTTTCCAGCCGTACGTACATATTTTGCTGGCCAAGAGGTCGTTATTTCTTCTCATAAAAACCACACTCTATAAACATTCTTATGATCTACTCACAACAGCGCTTAATTCTAGGGAAAGATGTTACACTGCCAACATGCTAGGGAAAGATCAACGGATGCGTCATGGGTTCCTCGTCAATTTAGTGGTTAAACAGCTCCAGTATAAAGACCTCCATCGTTGCTTTTAAGATTGTAGCTAGTGTTAAAAAATGGAACTGCCTTTCACTATTGCCTCAGTCAAGGAAAGACGGGACTTGTTACCCAGTAAAAAGGAAAGAGGAAAGCTGGAAGTCACAGTATTTCTAGTCAAGATGTTAGGCATTACTATCTCTGTGCCCAGGAGTGATGTTCAGAGCTTCACGGATACCGCCCTTCATGTACCTGTGACGGGTCTGTTCTTATGGACAAGTTCCTGAACGTACACAGAAGAGTTGACAATACTCCTATAAGACCAAATGGCTCTGCTTTCTCAAAGATCTCATTCTAAATCGACCTATTATATCAGGTCCCACCTGGGAATGACCTTCAGTAATAACCGGGGAAATGAATTCAGAGAAGTCCATCCTTAGCTGAGTCCGCCTCGATACCAGAAGAATTATGGGAAGTAAATACTGCTAAAATTAATATAAATAAACGCAAAAATAAATAAGCATATGAGAAATAAAAGAAGATTAAGTAGCTGCTGCCTATCTCCAACCATTTTCATGGTCATGTTTCCAGACCATTTCTTCATGATACTCAAAAACGGAGGAGACGACCTTTTGAAGAGTTCTTTCGTCAAGCAGTATGACTTCGTCAACGTCATCCTCTTCAAAAATATTGGGGGGGACAGACAGCAAATGACCTCCGGGTTGTGCAGCTACATGTCCGACATAGTTAACATCTGGACGATAATTAACTATTCTTCTTGTGAAAGTATATTAGCAGGATTCGGTTCGAAATTAGTATTGCCATTTTCATTAATGTTTACTTGAACAGTCTGATATTCTGCCATTCTCCTTCTTACATGATCCACATCATAATATTATTCTTTATACTGATATATGACTAAATATATTTAAAAAAGAGTGTATTCTTTACAAACCACTGAAACCATGTCTGGCGGTACGTGCCACATAATTTTCCAGATCCATTATAGCTTCCATAATCTAGTCAGATATGATGCTTGGGTCAATAATTACCCTTGAGGAGGTGAGGGCCATAATTTAAACTTCATGGCCTCAAAGGTTAAGTATATGAACTTCTTGTCCATATTTTTTCACTTGTCATTGCTGCAAGTAGAAATTAAGTATTTCTCTAGTTCATCAACTGGTGTTATGGGTCCCTCTGTCTGCTTGCAAAACGTTCTGTTACAAGTTCGGCTTTGGATTGGCAAGAAACGTTTTGGAGAATTAACCGAAATGTCTTCAGAGTCAGTAAAGGAAGAGTTATCAAGGGCCCCTGTGAGTTAGGAGAGCTTGAAGCAATGGAATACGTCTCACAGAACACTTCTATACCTGTTCCGAAGGTGTATAAAGCTTACACTTATTTTGGAAAACTGTACATCGAAATGGAATATATTCATGGGGGAACCCTTGAAGTGGCATGGGTAAAAGGCCCTTTATCTCAAGACCAGAAAAAATCTATTGTTAAAGAGCTGGCCGGCTTCATTGAACAGCTTCGGAGTCTAAAGAAGGGGTGGTAGCTTCAGCGAAAGTCCACGCCGCTCTCGACTGTCGGGTGGGATACACTCCCTTTGGGCCATTTAACAACCATGAAGACTTTCATTTTCTTCTTCGTGGCTGTAAATTAGAAAATTTCTCACGAGATTTCGGCGAGCAAGTCCTAAACTGTCATTCCCGTCGATATCGGACTGTCTTTTCCCATTCAGACCTTGCGCTGCGAAATATTATTGTACGTAATGGTAAAATCGTCTCCATCATTGATTGGGAATGTGCAGGCTGGTATCCAGAGTACTGGGCATATACAAAAGCACACTATGGGTTTCTCAACACACCTGATTGGTACTCCGATTTTGAGGATGCCGTAACAAGATATGATGATGAATTGACTGTTGAGTGTATTCTATGGACAACGTATGACGAGCCTGGGGTACCACGCCACGGTGTTCGTTTCTCAAAGGTCTCTAAATGAAACATTGGTTTATTATGTAAATTATAGTAGAGACACAAGAACAAAAAGAATACGTGTCCAAAGATCTTCAACTGGGCATCATAGTCATAGATATCATTAACATATGAATTGGCAAAACAGTAGCCGGCTCAAAACATTTGGCTGTCGAACTCGAGGAATTCTGAACTAGGTCTTTGATCGCAGCCAAGGTCCACAATACACAATTTTGTAGGGCGCTGTGATTCCAACAGGAAGTAGAATTGCAACTGAATGATCTAGATATTGGCGTCTGTGATATGGTACGATCATTCTGTAGATAAGGCGATTGTTCCAGAATGTATCGATATTTTGCTTGGTTCTGAAGTAACAGCTATTTTTGAGATTGAGAGCCTCTGGTTTTCTTTTTTTCGGGCCATAGTTGGCAGGATCATTGCTACGCTGTCAGTTCTTTCCGAATTTCTAGGTATAATCAAAGTACCTCAAAATTAATTTTTAAGTATTCCATATATCTCTATAGCAAGACTTCCATGCGAATAAAACTATACATATCAATCTATTTGTGACAACAGCTTCTGTGGTATTCTCCTGACATATCCGTCGAGTCTTCGATTAATGAGCTTACGAGACCCTGCAGATCAAGAGACACGTATTACCGTTACAGGCCCTAGCTTCATATTCTCTAGTACATTACTATAGCTTATGGTTGGATTTTATAAGGATGCTCAAGATTAAGAATTTTTTACTATATTATGAAGTGATCTGATGTTCTCTTGGACCACACGACTCAAAAATTTGGCTGCAAGTCTGCCACATATAAAATATGAAATATATATGATCGGGTTATAATAGATTCATAGCTAATTCACTATCCAGTTGAGTAGCTAGAAATCAACGAAACTCCATTCTGGCTCTCTCAACGAAGCTCCGCTAAAATCGCCCACACTCTTAATCGTGTGGCACCACTGAAAGGGACATAATATCAATTCCCGACGCCCAAACTTGTGGATCAGATAAAACTTTTTTCCAAGAAGTTGAAACTGTACAAAGCCTGCACCGGTCTCTCAAGGGTAAATGCTTAACGATCTCGAAAACTATTTCTAGGGGAAAGTGTATTTGCAAGAATCCATTTTTTAATTTTGAAGTAAGATATTGCATCAACCATTTCTATTTGGAGAAAGAGAAAATTTATTACTCTATATAGGAGATAGTAAACGATCAGATTTGTTATGCCATCATTCAATCAATTTTATGCTACTCGACTCATTCCTGCATCTAAGCAGGGGGGATAATAAATTGGTTTGCATATCTTAAACAGGGTCCAACCATAACACGATAATAATCATCAAACACTCCAACTTTACCTGCTTCACACCGTCGCGGTTTATTTATCTGCTTCACCGTCGCGATAACGGATTTTAAACCCCGGTTTACCGATATTATTATCCTAACCCTTATATGTAAAGCTGCGATACGGATAAGCCGATCGTCATACTCCATTGCCCCTCGACCGGCATTAGAATCTCAACCAGTTCGATATCGATCCTGCCCCATTTGATTCATCATCCGTACCCCTACCACTTCCCTTTATCGTTTGATTTGAAATTTCATTTGATTACTATCTCGGTTAATCGATTAGCAGATTTCATTTCATTCTTTCTCTTTTGCCTTCAGTATATGAACTACATACGTGCATTTCCAAGGTTATCTGGGTTGTTTATTTCTTCGTCATTCAAGGTAAGTGATTATGATCTATCAACTAGTTTGTACTCAGAGTAGCTAGGATTTCATTATTCTTCTGAAGTGGAGCGATGAAACTCAAGCGCCGGCGCGGATCCAGGCGGAGATCCGGCGCCGGAACTAATTTATCGCTAATTCGGTGATTACTAACCAGCTTATCAGAGAGATTCAGGTTTGTTTGTGAAAAGTATCACTGAAAAAAGATTCTTTGGAATAATGACGCCTACTCAAAGTTCTGCGGATTCTTCTAGAACAGGTTTGGCTTCAATTGTTGCCTCGAACCTTGAGAGACCTTCATTAGATGACCGTCTATATAGAGTCATTACTTTGCCTAATAAGCTAGAAGCTTTGCTAATCCAAGATTCAGAAACTGATAAAGCTAGTGCTGCTTTAGATGTTAATGTTGGTTCATATTCTGATCCTGATGATTTATACGGATTAGCTCATTTCTGTGAACATTTATTGTTCATGGGAACTGAGAAATATCCTTCGGAAAATGAATATTCACAATACCTATCTGAACATTCAGGTCATTCAAATGCTTATACTTCAACCGAAGAAACAAATTATTTCTTTGAAGTATCTCATGATTATTTGGAAGGTGCTTTGGATAGATTTGCACAATTTTTCATCAACCCTCTGTTTTCTGCTGATTGTAAGGATCGCGAAATTCGTGCTGTTGATTCGGAAAATAAAAAAAATCTACAATCTGATAATTGGAGATTGCATCAATTAGATAGATCTTTGTCTAATCCAGATCATGTTTATAACAAGTTTTCTACTGGAAATTTAACTACTTTACATGAAGAACCATTGGCAAGAAATGTAAATGTTCGTGATGAATTATTGAAATTTTATCAGAAGCTTTATTCTGCTAATTTAATGAAGTTGGTAGTTGTTGGAAGAGAGTCATTGGATACTTTAGAAGAATGGGTTGTCTCTAAATTCTCATCTGTTCGTAATATCGATAGTCCTAGACCTCATTCTGAATATCAAAGAGATGGAATTCTCCCTCTTACGTCTAACCAATTGGGCAAAATTATCCGTGCTAAACCAGTTATGGATACCAAACATTTAGTATTAACATTTCCTGTTCCTGATCAACGTCCTGTTTATACTGTTAAACCAAGTCATTATTATTCTCATTTAATTGGTCATGAAGCTCCTGGTTCTTTACTCCATCATTTCAAACAGAAAGAATGGGCCAATTCATTATCTGCTGGTTCTGAACATATCATTGATGGAACTGATTTCTTCATTATTGATGTTGAATTAACTTCTGAAGGGTTGGAGAATTATCAACAAGTTCTTTATGGAATATTTGAATATTTGAACTTATTGGCTATTACTCCTCCTCAGCCATGGATCTTTGAAGAATTAAAAGAAATGTCATCGGTTGATTTTAAATTTAAACAGAAAACTGATGCGATTGATGTTGCTTCTAGATTAGCTACCGTTATGCAACGCCCTGGATTACCTAGAGAACATTTATTGAGTTATTCTCTTATGAGAGATTATAATCCTGAATTGATTAGTGAATTTGTTAAATATCTTGTCCCTAGTAATTTTAGGATTGTTCTAACTGGACAATCTTTAGCTGATCTTGATAAGCGTGAAAAGTGGTATGGAACTGAATATTCTGAAAACGATATTGATAACCAAATCATTGAACAATTAAACCAAATTCGATATAATTCTTCAACTTCTCCTTATCGATTACCAGCTAAAAATGAATTCATTCCTACAAACTTCGAAGTAAATAAAAAAGAAAGACCAGCTGGTGAAGATCCATTAAAACATCCTATTTTAATCAAGCGTAATGATCAAGTCAGAGTATGGCATAAGAAAGATGATACTTTCTGGATTCCCAAGGCCCGTGTTCATATCAAGTTAACCAATCCATTTGCTAATATGACTCCTGCAAATTCAGTTAAGACGAGTATGTTTGTTAGTTTAATTAATGATGAATTGGTCGAGTTTGCTTACAACGCAGAGGTTGCTGGATTACGTTATGAGGTGGGTACATCTAAAGGTGGAATTGAAATATCTGTTCATGGTTATAATGATAAGCTTCTAATCCTAGTTGAAAGGATTTTAGAAAAGATTAAAAGTTATAAAACTGTTGATCCTAGTAGATTCAAAGTTCTTAAAGAAAAAGCTCAAAGATCAAATCAAAATTTCGGATTCACTGTTCCATATAACCAAATTGGTCAATATACATACTTTTTGTTAAATGAACATGTTTGGCATATTGATGAGAAGAGTGCTGAATTAGATAATTTGGAGTTAGAAGATATGCAATCTTTTATTGGTGAATTTATTCGTCAATTTCAAATTGAGATTCTTGCTTTTGGTAATATTACTAAAGAAGAAGCACTTAGAGTTTCAGATCTTTGTGTTGATATTTTGAAAGTTCGTCCTCTTGCTGCATCTCAAAGGGTAATGGGAAGATCATTTTTACTTCCTCAAAGCTCAACCAACTATTACCAACTAGATTTGAAAGATAAGGAAAATGTGAATTCATGTATCGATTACACTCTTCAAGTTGGCCTTATTACTGAATCTGAAAAGAGAGTCACTCTTGAATTACTTGCTCAAATTGCATCTGAGCCTGTTTTCAATCAATTGAGAACAAAAGAACAACTCGGATACGTTGTATTCGGTGGAGTTAGAAGTACGCGAACAACTATGGGTTATCGAGTTTTAGTTCAAAGTGAACGTACTACCGATTACCTTGAAGAACGTATCGATCACTTTTTATATAAACTAGGAGATATTCTTAATGATATTTCTGACGTTGATTATAATAGTTATGTTGAAGCTCTTGTTGCCCGTAAATTGGAAAAACGTAAAAATTTGGCTGAAGAGTCTAATCGTTATTGGACTCATATCCAATCTGGTTATTATAACTTTTTGAAATATGAATCTGATGTTGAAATCTTAAAATCGATCAAGAAAGAAGAAGTTATTAAGTTATACAAAGAATACATCTGGCCAGACTCCAATACTCGTTCGAAATTAGTTGTTCATTTAACCTCTCAATCGCCACCAATTCAATCTCAAGAGGTTTTGATCACAGCTGGGGTTCTTAACCTTGCTTCAAAGTATAAAATTGAATACAGTCAAGCCGAAGTGTCTGAAATGGCTGGTTCTTGTCAAGGAAAAGATTTGCCAGAAATTATTTCCATTATTTCTTCTAAACTAAAGTCTAAAGGATTATCCGCCAATGATATTCAAAGATTCATTGTCGAATTACAATCTGCTGTTACTCAAGACCCTAAACAAAACAAATATCCAGATGGCAAGCAAGTTTCTGATGTTGGTCAATTTAAATCATGTTTGCTTCTTACTGAAGCCCCAACTCCTATTATAGATTTATCTGCTTATTTAGAAACTGGAGCCAAGTTGTAAATAAGCGAGTTATGCTCGTACTTAGTTGTGTAATTACTTAGTCTTGTCAGTTCAGTAACTATTATCTTTTAATCAATAGATTTACTTAAATGTTATTTGGCTTTGATTGAGCTCCGCTCACAGCCGTAGTTGTGTTGTCCTCCTACACATCTTCGTTATGCGCTATAATTATAGTATACACATTAATATGATCATAAATAAATTAATTGAGAAAATGTACACCAGATCATACGTGAATTACACTTCAACCTCTGTTAATGGTATTTCCTGATCCTTTGGGATTGGCCTCGGTGAATTCATCCCATGCTCTCGCTTTGTAAGTTTCCTGATCTTGTTTGTCTTCATCATCTTCATCCTCACTTTCTTGTTTGGCACTTTGCTCACCACCTCCTTCAATTATACCGCCTCTTTTCATTTCTTCATCAAGATATTCTTCAACTGACATCGTCGGTAATCTTTGTCCTGTTCCAAATGCTTGTTTAGCTATCTGATCACGAGTTGAAACGATTGTAAATGGTCGATTGACTTTTCCTGATTTTGTTAAAAGCGGTTTCTGGTGGATTGGTTGTTCAAGGCGGGTCGTATAGCCAGTGGGGTTGCGAGTTGACTCACGGAAATCTTGGGTGATAATTGGAGCTCCAGAGGAAGGAGGAGCAGGTGGCATATTTTCTAAAAGTTCTATTTCAAGCGCAATGTTTTGGATGGAAGAGAACGATTTAATAGCGTATATACCGAGTTGCCCAAACTGAACTTGTCTGAAAGTTTCATCATCAGAGTTCGAATCATCATCGTTACTCGAATTTGCTTGGTTGAAGGCGGTTATCTTCTGTTCTAATGATTTCTCTAACTTGAACATTTCAATCTTTTCTGCTCTTCTATCAACCGCATCTTTTGACTCAAATTGTTTTAAATCCGGAAATCCAGTGTCTTCTTTATTTTGGAGTGCATTCTGAAGTTTTAAAGAAAATGCTTTTGGTAAAATCTTGTATGCATCCAGAAGAGATAAAAATGAAATATGACTTTGTACAATCAACTTTACATATTTAAGACGTTGAGTAGGATCTAATGGCCCATCTGATGGAGATCTTGATAGTAAGTTAGCTAAATGATAATCAACAGCCAGATATTTTATATCATTTGTTGAAATATCATCAGCGGTTTCGTTTCGACTATAAAGACCTAATCTGTCTACCATTTTTCGGCAAGTATTGAAAAGATTTAATGTTTCATGATATAATTTTGAGTATTCCTCACTACGAAACGGTATTTTCCCCGATTCGAGCTCTTTTTTAGCATTTATAGCTTTATCGAATTGAAATTTTAATGAAAATTGTTGATCTGACATGATTATTTGTAAGATTGGTGGATCTAACGATAGATTGTTGATTTGCAATATACGTTCCTAATTTAGTAATTATGTTCAATCTCGCAATTGCATAACCAGTTGTTATTGATATCGACAATCCTCGTGCCCTCACAATAATGGGATTCGTATGCCTTTCTATATAAATACAAATAAGTTTTCAGCTTCAATTTCAATTAATATATTTGTTTGAAATTACAGTCTAAAATGTCTCTTCGTAAGTGCTCTCCTCGAAGAAATTGCAATTGCAATTTCTAATATCAATCTACAACTCCTCCTCCTCTTGCCGGGTCACTCTGATCCGTCAACAACCTCTCCTAAATTTAATTTATCTCTAACCTCTCAGATAATCCTCCATTCCCTCCATATGCTAATAATGACCCTAAATCATTTGCTCTTGCTTCAGCCACTCTTCGTTGGCCCGCAATTATTACAGGTGTTATCGATGACTTACATTGTGAAATTTCTGAACTTGATGATTCCAATCAGTCAAAACTTACTGAAGGAAAGAAAATTCTTGGACAAATTGTTAGCTTAAATCATGAACTTCAACATGATCGTGCTATTGAACCTTTGCCAACTGATGGATGTGGTAACGATACTAAGGCTTACAATGATGAATTATCTGCTATTGGCCCTTTAACTTGGCAAACTGCTCCTTGGCTTTATTCTGAATGTTATTTGTATCGTAAATTATATACTTACTTTGAACTTTCAGAACATTGGAAATCTTATGACGTATTTTCACGTCAAAAAGTTGAGACTTTCCAAAAATCTGCTTCTGCTGTTGCTGAACTTGCTCTTCGTTATAAAGCTTTAGCTGAACAATTGGAAACTCATCAAACCAACTCTGACGATGAAGCTATTCAAGTCTTATTTTCTGAATTCACTGATATCTCTCTTTGGGGAAATGCTACTGATTTATCTCTTCTTGTTACAGTCTCTCTTGAAGATATTCAAAAATTACAAGGTGCAGAAGTGCGTAAACAAAGCTCTAAAAATATTCTTGCTAATGATTTGCCTGCTGCTTGGGAAGCTATTAGTTCTGAAAAGGGTGGTAGGGTAGATTTTGTTCTTGATAACTCAGGATTTGAACTTTACACTGATTTAGTATTTGCTCTTTTCTTACTTGATTCTGGACTTGCTGATACTATTGTTCTTCATCCCAAATCATTACCATGGTTTGTATCGGACGTTCTCCCACATGATATCTTGCAACTCTTCAACTTATTGCAAGACACTAAAGCATTCCCAGATCATCGTTCTGATATTGATTACTTGGTAGAGAAATTGATTCATTATCATAGTGAAGGTCAATTAGTCATTAGAACTTCCAGCTTTTGGACTACTTACGCTGCCTTTTGGGATATCACTGAAAAGGAAGATCCTTGTGGAGGTTCTCGTGTTTGGGACGATCTTAAAGATTCTAAGTTAGTAATTTTTAAAGGGGATCTTAATTATCGTAAATTGGTTGGTGATATTATGTGGCCAAGAACTACTCCATTCTTAACAGCTATTCGTGATTTGGCTACTTCAGGTCTTAGAATTTTAACGTTACGTACTATTAAAGCTGATGTTGTTGTTGGACTTCCTGAGGGTCGTGAAGAACAACTTGATAGTGAATGGAAATCATTGGGTAACAAAAATGGTCGTGAATGGGCATACAGTGGAAAGTACGCATTAATTCAATATTCAAGTGGTGAAGTTAATTAATCCGCATTGTGCTTAAATTCAACTATAGAGCAGGGGCTTATTAATGTATTAGATATAATAAAATTACTCGTAACCTTCAAAAGGTTTGTCACTTGCTTCTCTGTACCATCCCAATGCCTTTAACATAGGTTTATCATCAAATCGATATAAATAAACTCTTTCATTGCTAGCAAAATGCTCATAAGCATACCATGAAGGGATACAAAAAGTATCTCCTTCTTTCCAATCAAATCGTTTATCATTAATTAATGAATAACCAGTTCCTGAAATAATATGATAGATGACAGATGAAGTTTCACGTCGACGGGGACTAGAAGTATTGGCATCAACTCGTTCAGCAGAGCCACCAATAACTTTACTTACCTCTTTGCCTTCAGCATTTAAGTACGGCAAAGATACCCAGCTTCCCTCCACAGAATCTAATTTCGATTGCATTTTAGACCACGGGAATACCAATGGAGATTTTGCAGTATCAACATTTTCTGCTGGATACCTTGGTTCCTTATAATGTTCAACAAAATGAATAGGAAAATGTTGAAACTGGGGTAAATCTAACGCATCTAACCATATCATTGGGCCGGATCCATCCTTACCATGATCATGCCAATTCCAAGTTGGAGTTAAGATAACATCTCCGCGATTCATTACGATTCGACTGCCGTTAACAGCGGTGAAGCCACCATTGCCTTCAATGATAAACCTCATAGCAAAAGCAGTATGTCTATGCGCAGGAGCAGTTTCATTGGGCATGACAAGTTGAAGTCCAGCGTAAAGAGTATCAGTAGTACAAGGAGCATCCATTGCTGGGTTAATGAGCATTAAGACCCTTCTTTCAGCTTGCTTGTCCGTAACAAGCTCCCCAGCTTTTAATAAGTATGGTCTGAGATTTTTATAATTCCAAAGAAATGGGACCGCCCTTGGAGCTGGTAAAGGAGGATTAAGTTTTGTCATTTGTTTCCACAATGGAAGAGTTCCAGTCTCTTTGAGAGCAAGTTCATATTCATCCGACGATTGGATGTGATCAAGATTAGGAATTGTCATTATTTGAGTGAGTCGATGGAGAGATGGTATCTATAAAAGATCATGTAGTTAATTTATAAGTAAATGATTTATAAGTAATGATAATGGATACCCCAGATTCTGGGGACATTTCGGATCAGATAACTAGGAAGGAAGTCATATATGGTTCGTTGATTATGAACATTTCCGATATACCCGCGGGAGCTTCTCATGCTTCCTATATACCCGATGAAATGTCCCAGAGACATTCTTATCGGAGATCTGCGACATTCTTATCAAAAACTAAACTCAAGTGTCTAAATATATAAGAAGAAGCGTATCTAGAATACTTTTGACTAAACATATAACTTGTAAGGGCTTTCGCCAGAATTTGGTCGCTGGTAGATCATACCGCGTGGACCGAAACTCCTCCTTCACGATCGGCCACCTGTTCCGTTCCGTAATTGCGGGGTATTAATACTCTCAAACAACTGAATCCGCAGTTCGGTAGGAACAGCCGTAAAATCGTTTAGCTAATATTATGAACTTGCTATTATACATTCCCCTTTTCCTCTCCTTTTCGATTTTACCACATCATCCGAGTGGCATGCCGAGATCGTCGTATGTGGGGTAAGATCTGGAGTAGTGGCAGTTCCACTTAGGAGCTAATACTAACTATTTACTACTACTGAGCGGCATCTTATCCCGATTTCGCTTCAGGATCCCGACAACTGAGTTACTTCTACAGTGGTATACCTTTCTTTGATAGTATGCACGATAACCACATGGTCCGAACGTATGATGAGGAGATTGTCTCAGACCGGATACTACGTACGGTCTAACTTTGATATCTCTTATCTTCTCAACGGTGACTATGATAGTTAGTTTTGAGGTTGATTAAGTTTCAAATCAAATTTGTTGAATTTATGCCAAAATTGATCCTTGAGGAATTGTACGACCAGTTGATCTTCTTTCGGTTTGTTGACCCGTTAGTGGGGCTATAGTGGGGCTACTCTCGTTCATAATCTCAACTTAACCAACAATTCAACAGCTAGACTTGAAAATAAGCTATGTAATTAAAGAATTAGCACTTCATTATGGACTAGAAGTTATATTCTGTCGGAATTGGCCTCACAATATAATATCGTTTTGGTAGGCTTAACTAGACTAAAACAATTCCTCGCAGATCAGATCTTTAGATTTCTAAACTGTAATACATTCATTATAAGGATTTATCAATCTCATGATTTATCAATCTCATCACAATTTCCTTAATATAATAATAAAATAAACATTAACACTCAATATTTACTCTACTTCACCCGTCTTATGTCATCATCAAATAGGGCATAATGCGGGGGGTGCGGTAATCTCTTCTTCCCGTAGCGGGGAAGTTCTGCATATCTTCACTATCTTCGGGTCAATCTCCCGCACTTTATGCATCTTTGAATGCACAGTTGTTCCAAGCCATAAATAATTTCTTTCAGATCTGTAAATATATAAATGTCAGCATGTCTTGATATTTTTTAAATTTATATATCATTCAATCCATCTTATAATCAATATCAAGATGAGCGAAAAGAATACTCTTAACTACGTTGAAGATTTAAACGAGCCAGATAAACAAGAAGATCTGAGTAGTACCGAATCTCAGATTTCCGAAGAACATAAGGAATTCCTTTTGAAACATCATGGAAGAAGCGATTTAGTCCCCCTTCCATCCATGGATCTAGCTGATCCATTAAACTGGCCAAAATGGAAGAAGATAGCTAATCTTCTTGTCGTTTCTTTTCAATCTATGGTTGCCATTTACACTGCTTCATGTCCCATTCCTGGCTTTGAACTTATCTCTGAAGATTTAAATACACCTATCGTAAAGATCAGTTACATCGCATCTGTTCCTATTATTTTTGCTGGTTTACCAATCTTGTTTTGGAAACCTATTGCTAATAGATATGGAAGAAGACCCATCTGGATTTGGGCTAGTATTGTTGCTGGTTTATTTAATATTGGAGCTGCTCGTTCGAATTCTTATGGTGTTCTTATGTTGATGAGAATTCTTCCCCCAACTTTTTCATGTGCTGCTGTAGCTTTAGGAGGTGCTACTGTCAGCGATACTTTTTTCAAACACCATCTTGCCACATTTTTGGGTGTATGGAATGCATTCACTACTTTCGGTCCTCCTTTGGGTCCATTCGTTACGTAAGTAATTCTCGCTTTGATATCATTATGGTGTTCACATACTAACTTTATTTAGTGGTTTCCTTATTCAACACACTGGAGATTGGCGCAGTTGTTTCTATTTTCTCGCTGGTCTCAATTTTCTAGGTGCATTATTAGCAGTCTTTTTTGCCCCAGAAACTCTTTACATTAGAGATTATGCCAACAAAGGGGAACTCAGTAAATCCGAAGTTTTTAAGAATGAATATGTTCGTTCCCGACGCATTAATAAGAAACCTTTCACCCTAAGAGAATTTTATTATCCCTTCCTTATGTGGAGGTACCCCACTGTAATTATTCCCGCCATTGCTCATTCAGTAGCTTTTAGTTTCACCATCCCAGCTATCTCTATTAGTATTCCAAGTAGTTATGGACCTAAATTTGGTCTTGGCCCTCAAGGTGTTGGTCTTCAATTTATTGCATTTATGATTGGTACAATTTTGGGAGAGATAGTAGCGGGTCCTTTTAGCGATCTCTTAATGAATCGTAAACATCAAACTCGAAAACCTATTTTCAGATTATGGGGTTCTCATTTAGGATTTGTCGCTTGCGTCGCAGGTGTTCTTGTTTGGGGTATCACCCTTCAGAATGCCAAGGTAGGAAAATGGATTGTTACCCCTGATATCGGTATTGCAATTGGTGCTTTTGGTAATCAAGTTTTGACCACCATTCTTATCACATTTGCTATTTCATGTTTCCCTAATCAAGCTGATGCTACAGCTAGTGCTATTGTTCAAGTTCGTCAAATTTGGTCTTTCTTGGTTCCATTTTTTACTCCCGTTATGTTTGCTAACTTAGAATATACTAAATCTGCTGGATTGATGGTCGGTCTTATTGGTATTACTGGAATCATTCCCGTCACTCTATTGCATATTAAGGGAACTAGGCGACCAATTTTGGATGAGGTAGATAATAGTCACTAGTGTTTTGTATGTTTTTGTATTTAATGAATTTTTTCTACTTTCTTTTAAAGATGTAACTATAAGCTTCTCATGTGGTGTCCTTCTCCTCCGCCTTCTTCGTCACTAGATATTCCTTCAACTGGAGACGATACCTTTCCTGCTCATGACATCTATATGCCATCTCAGCCACCGTGATAAGCTGCTCTCGAATTAAGAGGCAAATTCTGTTTTGTCACCGTCTCCGTTAAGTAATGATTCTTGAGGAATTCTCAGACCTTGAACAAGGTCCTCATTAATCATTACATTACCGATAGCTCCTAACGGAGAGTCAGAAAGACTTTGAAGATTAACTTGGACAGTAGCATGTGGGACGATGTGGAAATCAATTGGAGGGATAGTTCTAAAGGGACGAGAAATAGAAATATCCAGAATTAAAATTATAAATATTATTATTATAATCTAATGTCACGATTATCATCAATTATTATAACCGAGAATACAATCGAAGTAAGTTTATCATCCATTCTTGCCATTGGGTTCTCAAAGCTCAAATTAGCTACAATGCGGACACCAACCCGATCACCAACATGATTCGTCAATCTAAACCACTTCTTAAATTTAGCTCCTAAAGATAAATCATCTTGGTTATCCCCTACCTCTATACATAGGTTTGGTATTGCTTTAGCGCCATCAGGTCTCAGATCACGACTGTTAGAGATAATTGACGCATCTGGCCTGATGCTGTTTAAGGTTCTCCGGCGGCCGTTTCTAGTCCTCACTTGTAGATCAGAAACTTGATTAAAAGTTGAGCCTATCGCCTCATAAGTAGCAGAAGGAAGTTCTATTTCAGGAACTTGATTAAACCTTGAACCTATCTCCTCATCACTACCAGAACGAGTAATGCTTCCTTGTAGACGGGACGCTACCTGATCATTAGTTGCGCTAGATATCCGGTATAAGAGGTAGTTTCAGTTTGAATAAAAATCAAATTGAGCTTTATCAGCCTTATCAGATTTGTCGAAATAATTGAATTTCATAATCATTCTACAATCTACCAAAAAGCTAGTTTTGAGTTTCTTCTTGGAAACCTATTAATTCATACATACCTCTCAAACATTGCTTCTGTACTTTAATTATCTGAAAACGGGGTGACCATGTTCATAGTCAGTCCTCTACAACTTGCATCTTATTCCCTACCGGCACGTACGATTCATCCTTTCGAGGAAAAAAAACCGAACTTTTAGAGTTCTATTGAGGGCTTATCTATAGCCATTGGTCAAATAAATATCTGCAGTATTATTTTCGTCCTTCTTACTACTTTAAGATAACCAATTCACCCACTTAAAATTATATCATCTTCACTTGATCTATTCTTATATTAACAACACCAACATAATCGCTTGTTCAGGGGTTATTGTTCTTAAAACACTATATAGCGGGCCCTCGGGTCAGGTGATCCTGCGCAGATCTCAGTCATCAGTTCTATGGGCATGCAAGCTAAACCCTGCTTGAGCGAGAAAGCAGGGTGCTACATGATCTAAGCTCGTTTAAAGAATCATCTCAGATTTTTCAGAATATTTATCCTCCCGTTTGTTCCGATTTACCCCCATCAGCTTTGCGAAGAAACTTAGGAGTAGATTTTACTTCGTGAAATCAGTATAATGGCAAACGAGGAGGAAGATGGAATATTGAAACGAAATCTTCCAGATGACTCGGTTATAGTTGGACCTAGACGAAAGCGAGTTGCGGTTGCTTGTAATTCGTGTAGATCGAGGAAATCTAAAGTATGTATAGGAGGATCTAAAGAGGGATACAATGAGCTAACTTTTAGTGTGATGGATGGAGACCAAAGTGTACTACTTGTCAGGATTATGGATTTGAATGTGTATATAAAGAAACTGCCTCTGTACCTGGTGAAAATAGTACTCCGGTGCCGAGTGGTTCGGCAAAGAGATTAGATGTGCTTGAAAATGTTGTTAAACAACAACCTTCGTTAGTTGATATGAAGCGGTAAGTAATGTTATATCTACTATTGTTATCTATCTAACTAAAAGACTTCTCGATGACTTTGGACAAAGCATTGTAAAGCAAATTGAATCAGTCGTTTCAAGATCTGATAGATATGATGACAGTGATCAAGCACTTGATAAAGATAAGTCATTGATTTCCCTTCATCGCACTCGACTCCAAGATGATCCTGAAACGACTACTGAAGAAATGTCGGATGGGATGGGGACTCTGAATTTTGCTGATGAAGAGGATTCTATATATTTTGGTCCTTCTTCGACCGTGGCATTCATTGGACACATATCGTCTGTAATAGCACATGGAGGAGGCAGTTCTCAAAGAAATACAAATGCTGATAATCTATCACATAAATCTTCACCGCTTTATCATACAAAATTAATTCTCTCTCAAACTCGTCCAAAGGATTCACCAAAACGCAACCCGCAACAAGTAAACAAATACGTAATTCCTCCTAGACCAGTAGTAATGAGTTTACTAGATCAATTCTTTAGGAATACTTATATTATATTTCCAATATTTCATCCTAAAACCTTTATTTCAGAATACGAGGAGGCAGTTAAATCAGGGTTTACTAACGTTACTCGTACTTGGTTGGCTCGGCTTAATATGGTGTTAGCTATTGCAACTTCAGCTAGTACTGATTCTGATATCAGCGTAGAGAAACATGCTAAAGCAGAAGAGTTTTATTTGAGAGCAGCAGGGTTATATGATGGTGGACGAATATTAAAATCCGCAAGTCTCGAATCAGTCCAAATTTTAATCCTCATGAGTCAATACCTTCAGGGGACTCAAAAACCAATCCAATGCTGGCATTCTCTTGGATTAGCAATTCGTGCTGCTCTACAACTTGGACTTCATTCCAAGCAAGCATTAAAACGATTTCCTCCATTAGAACGTGAATTGAGAAAGAGAACATGGCATGCGTGTGTATTAATTGATCGTACGATTTGTATGACATTTGGAAGACCATCAGCTATACCAGTGAATGTTAGTCGAAAGATTGAATTACCTTTAGATATTAATGATCAAATATTAGAATTGGCTACAATAGAAACTCCGGAAAAGTCTTTGTCTCCAACGATTCAAACTTTCTATATCTATTCAATTCATCTTTACGATATTCTTGGAACAGTTATTGATGAAATTTACTGGGATAATCTGGATTGGAATGATACAGGAGATGAATCAGGATATGATTTACCATCGAATTCATATGAGTTAGCAGCGCGTATTGCTAAGATTGAAAAATCGCTGTTCCTTTGGAGATCTTCTTTGCCGGCTGATTTACAAGTACAATCTGCAGAAGAAATTCATCTTATTGCTGATAGGACTACTACCAGTGATTTCAACGAAATAATGAATGATATGAGTTTTATATTGAAGAGACAAAGAATTATTCTCACTCTTCGATATCATAGTGTACGAATATTATTACATCGACAAACTATTTCTAATAGTCTGTTATCATTATTGGCTAGAGAGAAAGGAGCAGTTCGAGTTTCGTTGAATTTTGAAATGGATAGTATTCAAACTGCACTTCAATCGTCAATAGAAACGGTTAATATTGTTAAACAAGTAGGAGATCATGTTAGTCTTCTTGGAGCATGGTGGTTTACATTATACTATGTTTTTAAGTCAGCTCTTGTTATGGTTGGTGTATTGGTTATTTATAATGAGTATGATTTACTATCAGGAGTGGTGTCAGGGGATGAGATTAGAAATCATCTTGAGACGGCAGTATTTGTTATTGAAGAAATGTCAAGAAAGAATGATATTGCTGGTAGATGTTTATTATTTCTTCGCTATTTAAAACATGCGGTTAGTATGTCAAAGGTTGAATCGGGAGAAGTTGTTTATCGATTTCCGGATCCATATAGTCCAGAACAGCATAATAGAGAAAGGAATGATCTTGATTTAGGAATGGGTATGGGAGAATTCATGTTAGAAAGTGATCTTAATATGTTGGAGGAATTATTTAAGCATGGAAATAAGGTATTTAATTATTAGCTTTTATATTGAAAATGAAAATATTTAACGCAATTCTTCAAGTGGTTTGATTTGATACTCGCATCAAGCCATTCTTCATCAATAATAGAAAACCAAGCGGTATCTCTATAAGGTATTTAATTATTAGCTTCTATATTAAAAACGAAAATATCTAACGCAATTCTTCAAGTGGTTTGATTTGATACTCGCATCAAGCCATTTTTCAAATGCGTTCTTTATATCTGGCCATTCTTCATCAATAATAGAAAACCAAGCAGTATCTCTATAAGGTATTCAATTATTAGATTCTATTAAAAACGAAAATATCTAACGCAATTTTTCAAGTCGTTTGATTTGATTACCATCATCAAAATTACTCGCATCAAGCCATTTTTCAAACCCATTCTTTATATCTGGCCATTCTTCATCAATAATAGAAAACCAAGCATTTAATTATTAGCTTCTATATTAAAAACGAAAATATCTAACGCAATTCTTCAAGTCGTTTGATTTGATTACCATAATCAAAATTACTCGCATCAAGCCATTTTTCAAACCCATTCTTTATATCTGGCCATTCTTCATCAATAATAGAAAACCAAGCATTTAATTATTAGCTTCTATATTAAAAACGAAAATATCTAACGCAATTCTTCAAGTCGTTGATTTGATACTCGCATCAAGCCATTCTTCATCAATAATAGAAAACCAAGCAGTATCTCTATAAGGTATTCAATTATTAGCTTCTATTAAAAACGAAAATATCTAACGCAATTCTTCAAGTGGTTTGATTTGATACTCGCATCAAGCCATTTTTCAAATGCGTTTTTTATATCTGGCCATTCTTCATCAATAATAGAAAACCAAGCATTTAATTATTAGCTTTTAAAAACGAAAATATCTAACGCAATTCTTCAAGTCGTTTGATTTGATACTCGCATCAAGCCACTTTTCAAATGCGTTCTTTATATCTGGCCATTCTTCATCAATAATAGAAAACCAAGCAGTATCTCTATAAGGTATTTAATTATTAGCTTCTATTAAAAACGAAAATATCTAACGCAATTCTTCAAGTCGTTTGATTTGATTACCATAATCAAAATTACTCGCATCAAGCCATTTTTCAAACCCATTCTTTATATTTGGCCATTCTTCATCAATAATAGAAAACCAAGCAGTATCTCTATTTCTTCCCTTAATAATCATATGATTACGGAAAATACCTTCAAATTTAAATCCTAATCGTTGAGCAGCTCGTTTAGATGGTGCATTGAGATTATTACATTTCCATTCGTATCGTCTATAACCCAGATCAAACGCCAATTTCATCATCAAATAAGCAGTTTCAGTAGCAGCAATCGTTTTCTGTAACTTTGGAGAATATAAAATATTTCCAGTTTCAATTGATTTGTGAACAGTATTAATATTAAGGTAAGATACATGACCAACTGCTTTTTTACTAGTATTATCAATAACAGCAAAAAATAAAGGATCTATAGAACCTGAACATTTCTCCACATACAATCTAAACTCTTCTTTATCAACAAATGGCCCTACAAACATATAATCCCATAAAGAACTATTATCAAGTTCACCTACTACTTCATATAAATCGTCTATATGTTCACCACCAAGTGGTTCTAATGTAACTGCATGACCTTTAATCTCAACAGCAGATGGTCGTTTAGCAGCAACAGAAGCATTCGTAACTTCAATTCCAACAGGACGATTTGATTCTACCATCATTCAATAAAGCACTTATAAACTTTCATAATACCTCTACCTCTACTATATAAATCATCGATCGCTTATCTCTTATCTACCTCTCCCACTCTCCCACTCTCCCACTCTCCTAACCCTTATCACTCCCCCCTTAACTCTACCCGGGTCTCTGCCTCCGGCGGCCGGGCTCTGCCCGGACCCGTTGTGCTCGCTCCGCGAGCTTCCTTCCTCCCTCCCCGCTTTCTGAACCCGACCGATACCGACGACGACCAAGATCTCCATGAAAAATTTTCTCCCTCTCCCTCCCTCTCCATCCCTCTCACTCTGTCTAAGACAGTCTCACCCCACACATTCAATATTCGCAAATAAGCGGGGATTGTATCACTTGACGGCAAACCTTTACCGCGAGCAGCAGAGCAGCAGAGCGGCAGAGCAGATCATCAGAAAATCGGAGAAGCGCAAATATCAAGCGCACGCTATAACTAATATCTTACCTTGAACGACTCGGTCTGTCGAACCCGATTGCGACCAACGGACGACGGTTGAAAGTCGGCATCGGTGTTAACTTTATTACCGTTTTACGCTACGCTAACAAACCAGGCGTTCTGTCTGTCCTGTCAATAATCGTTAGAAATTGTCTCACCTAACGAATTGGTTACCTGCCAAATTTTAGTTAAGCTCTTTCCCTCGAGTGTTACATAAATAATTACTTTATTAGTATTAGCGCGGGGTAACTGCATTTCGCTTATAGCTAACATTTGCGGTATAGTTAGTTTGTGCTTGGCAAGCCCTGAAAATACGAATTGGGAGTACGGCTTTATGTTGGGTGTGATCGTGGGGAAAGCATGATGGGGGTATAATGGAAGTGAAAAGCATGATTGGGGGGGGGGTATAATGGAAGTGAGATGAGCAGGGGGAGAGAAAATAACCCTAATTAAGTAATTATCATCTCACCACGGGGGTAGTAGGTGGAAGTAGTGGAAGTAGTGGAAGTAGGTGGTAGTTGGTGGACGTAGGGACGTAGGGACGTAGGGACGTAGGACGTAGGGACGTAGGGACGTAGGACGTAGGGACGTAGGACGTAGGTGGACGGTATATTAATGGGTATTGCATAAGTCAATTACGAATAGTGTGGTGAGTTAATGGTACGATACGCACTAATCTGCTAATAATACATTGTAATTTTCTGGTGGGGTGCGGAATCTTGATCCGATAATTCGGTCGAATGATCATCACCTCATAATTATACAAAAAGTGAAACAATAATCAGATCATTCAGTAAACATGTTTCGATACTGGACGTGTTAGTATTTATGTTTTTACGCCTTCGCGTGCTAACGCGACGTGTTTTTGAAAAATTTTCACAGTTTCTTGATCCTTTCTGATCCTTTCTGATCCATTCCCCCTGGTTTTCCGCCTTCAAAAGTATGATTGATCAGATTTCACACGTGATTTTTTTCTACACCACTAAATGCCGCTTATGCAAGGTGTGGGTATAGTGGAGGTAGTGGGAGGTAGTGGGAGGTAGAGTGGGAGCAGAGGCGTGCTAGATGCGTGGGATAGTAGGAAGCGTGGTAGGATAGTGGTGGAATCGTGGGTTGAGATGAATTTTCGTGCAAGCTTAAAGATGCGCCGAGAAAACAGCTGATCCAAACGTCACCCAAACAGAGAGGGTGGTTGAGGGGGTGGAGGGGGTGGTTGGTGGTGTTGGTTGGTGGTGGTGGTTGATGGCAGTTGGGGGAGAAGGGCGAAGGAGAAACGCAAAGGAGAAACGCAAAGGAGAAAGGCAAAGGATATCAAACGCAAGAGCCACGCAAGAGCCACCCAAGTTAAGTACACACCAACTGACTAATATTGATTCTGAATATTTGTAGTCACTCATTATTGCCACAACCTTGTCACAAACCTTGCAAATGTTCTATACCTTCCATGGAAGCTTCTCGTGCATAACTAGATACATCTTACGCAGATCATTCATGCTAATAATGTAGATCACAGTTCTTTTTAATATTCCGTGCAAATATGCATTGCTGCCACGGGATGCAATTAGCGGAGTAGTTGCTATAATAAAATACATAATTTAACATTTAAAATTAGAAGATATTAGAATAAATTAATAAATTCATAAAATTAAAAGATATTAGAATGACTAAATATAAATAAATTTATCATATTAATATTTACATCGATACTAGTAATACTAGCAATCTTATAAGCTAATAAATTAATCATATTTTATTTAATAAATGGAATGGTCCAGAGTTTTATATACTTTGTATAGTTAATCCATGGAATGCTTTTTTGTCATTATTCGTCTCATCATATGCTTTTGGTTGTAAACAGAGTTATTCATAGTTATCCATAGTTATCGTAGTTATACTACAGCTGTTAACCACCTTCTATAAGTAGCAGATGTTTGATGAGTTGATTCAAATTTAGCATTTGGCGACGTTGGACTTGTTGATGCTCCACAAGGAGAAAATGTATAAAATCCATCAGAAACGTTGGAGATGTTTGAAGGCATCATAAGAGGAGATAAGGGGGGGCTAGGAAGGGATTTCGATTGTGGCTTAAGCATTGGAGAGTCGTATAGAAACTTTTTATCAGTAGAAGTATGAGTGGGAGTAGATGTATTAGTAGATGTAGGTGTAGTAGTAGCACTTGGAGACACCTTACCAACTACAGGCGAACTCAAATTGTGAAATTTACCATTTGAATACATTGATAATGAAACCATAGATACATTATCTAAAGATTCTGTTGAACGATTTAATTCGGAGAGTTTACAAGTTTCTGAGCAGTAAACTGCACCAGGAGAGCATTGTTTGTCGCAAACGGTGCAATAATCTTGAGCCCACATAGTAATAATAATTCGTTAATGAAATAAAAATGCAAAATAAATTAATGAGAAACTTTTGACTAATAAGTCTTTTAATAAGTCTTTTAATAAGTCTTTTAATAAGTCTTTTAATAAGTCTTTTAATAAGTCTTTTTTTTTTTGTTGTTATAAATCAATAATCAATAATTCAATATTTTAATATTTCACGGATCTCTTTATATATAAATATAAATCGTCATGACACAATTAACTAAGATATGCGCGCAATGCGCGTGCATTTTTATGACTCTAAAGGTGGGATAATCGTTACTTGTTTTGGAAGTGGGGGATAGTTGCTTTTTGTGAGGTTTTTTTTATTTTTTTGCCACGCACGCACAACCGCGCACAACCGCGCGCAACCCACGCAACCCACGCAACAACCGCACCACAACCGCACCACAACAGAACCACAACAGCACCACAACAGCACCACAACCTGTTGGGTAGTGAGGGTAAGGTATCTTTCTAAAAACCACGTGCAATTTTGTGACTTTGTCTTTAAATTAGTGCCAATGACTGCCAAGGTGTTTGTTTAACTGAGTGTGAGAGTCAAGCTAAGGAGGACGGGAGAAGGATCAAATCGGATGGAGAATCCCGGGCAAATTACGGTTCGATGAAAATTTTTCAACCGTCATGGTAATAACCGAATAGGTTGAATAACCATTAAAGTATGAGGATGGATTCGTTTCCTATCCTTCCTTGCCTACAGATGAACAGGTGAGCAGGTGATGATTCCGCTATAGCCGTTACTGCCCTGCCTGTTTTCAGCCCGAGTTTGCCGCCATGCGCTTACGCTTAGAACGGGTCGTTAACTGTCACTGTCATACAGTTACACTTCTTACTTTTACGCTTCTTACGCTTTCATAATTTCACGTGCATTCATATATTGATCATACAAAACTACAAGACTCCCACGTAATTGTCATGCCTATTAATTGCATAATATTCAACATACATTCTGTGAGATGATGTGACGATGCTCATCGAGCGGCGTTATGAAAACATAACATCATCGATCGAGGGATGGTGACTCCGAGCGATAAACATAAACCGATGATTAATGATAAAGTCAATTAAGTAAAGTTCACGAGCAAATAGAGAAAATTAGACAAATACGGGTGATTAGAAAGAATGATGAATTTGAAGGGCAAAACATGCAATAGATTAATATCATTACAGAGTTGCGTTGCTTATTAAGTATAATGACGGTGAATTACATCATACGCATCGGTATTAGATTGTTATTATCCTTTGACTGTAGTGTATTCGTGTAGTATATTCGTAGTGTTGTAGAAAGTTTATACCTATGTGATTAGTATATAGTACATAGTGATTCTATTATAAGACAATAAATTACTACTCTACAATACAACAATTGTCAGGCCATATATTATATGCACAACGTAATTAATATGTATGTACATCAAACGTGCTTGTAAACAAATGTTTGATTGTATTGATGTATGAAATATATTATTTTTGCGGATTAGCATTTAATATTAAATTTTATTTAATATTATTTTTATTCTTATTATACGTTGAACATTGCAATTGCATTCCATTCTACCACAGCTAATAAACGTTAGCAATATCGAGATTCCGTCTTCGACTTTCCAATTGCGCGGTGAGTTTGTTATGGCATGATATTCAGCAAGCCGCCAGTTCGAGTATGGGGTAATTTAGTGTTGAACGAAACCCCATGGGACAATGGGGGTGAGCGACTAGTACAAGAAGAGCGACGAGCGATAGTAGAAGTCACCCCAGATATTGCGGGTATATTCGGACTTTAGCGCTAGGATTACTGTTTTTGGTGAAGGTTTGATTGTGGGTCGGAGTTTGGAAATGAGCCGACTTTTGGACGGAGGATGGGAGGTAAAAATCTCCGCGGAGCGGAGCAACGGGTCCGGGCAGAGCCCGGCCGCCGGAGGCAGACGGGGGAGAGAAGGTGATAGACGTTAGGAAGGACAGAGTGATGGATGGTTGCTTTTTACCGTTGATGTTCAGGTACGGAATATGATCGCATAAAGAGTAGATGAGAGTATGAGTTTTGGAATGAAAATGGTGATAGGGAATTGATAGGAAATGTGTTGTTGCGGGTATCGATGTGGCTGTGAATTCTCTAAGTTTGATACGCTGATTGGTTACTAGTCAGTCTATTGATGTAGTAAGGCGCAGATCATGACAAGTGAAAAGCGTGACATATGTACGCCACACTCCACAATCGCTCCAGGTTTCAATTTGTGGGGCCACATCGGATATTTCGGAGAAGCGATATCCGGAGATCTGGGCCGACTGCATTGTTTAGGCGGAGATGAATTGTTAATGAACACAAAGATTCGATGCGATTGATGCTTACTAACTAATTGAGTGATAAATTGTTACCAAGCAGTCGTATAATTCACCCCTAAACCCTGCTTGTGTCCACGGAAATAAATTGCTTATCAGTTAAGATAGTATCGGTAAACCGGTGAATGTTAACTGTATAAACAAGGAAGGGCCCACTTTATAAAACCCTCTATAAATACGCATCAACGGACCGGATCACACTCGGACGTTAACACGGTTGGCTTTAATCCCGACTACCCGTGTAAGCGTAAACGTGAACGCAAACGTAAACGCAAACGCCTTGAAGAATAACAGTAATTTGAATTACGAGTTATATATTATATAAAAATAAATAAATAATTAATCTACAAAATATATTTGTATAATTATTTATATATTTATATAATTATTTATATAAGCATTTATTTAATTTATACTCCCTTCCTCTCTATCCCATTCTTCTATCGAGTCCTCCTGTACGATTGCCCACCCATTTTAGCTCGGTGCCCACTAAACTTAATGTCCCAAAAGATACTTCCATACTTCAAATACAATAAAAACTGCTGCTTGCCCAGTTTCCGCCCACCAAATCCTGTTTATTAAAATCCTGTCATGTGCTGATAACGTAAAGGAATATTCGACTTGTTAATAGATATCGGAAAGAATTATTCTGGAAATATCTGTATTCCGGAATTTATTGCCCAGTTTATACTCTGACTTGATATTAAATTTAATAAAAATTATATGATTTAATATAATTTTTAATATTAAATCATATAATTTTTAATATTTTATTTGCTATTCAAATCGTATGATTTCACTCGCATCGTCTGATTTTGCTATACATTAATTAGATCATTCATCTTGTTTCATTTGTAAATTAATCATGTCTTCTCCCGCCCCGAATGATAAATCAAAGTCAAAAAGTCATGAAACTCGTCGATTTGTATGTACTTATGAAGGATGTAACAAGTCATTTAATCGTCGAGATTATTTAGAACGTCATGCTGCAAATCGTAAGTAAATGATCTGTCTTCTTATCGTATGCTTTCTAACTTATAGATCTTGCTGTAAAACCTTTTTTTTGTAAAGCTTGTAATCGGTATTTTGCTAGAGGCGATTTATATGAAAATCATCTGGTCACTAAATTACATGTTAAAAGAGCTAGTGGAGCTCCAGTGCCGACTTATATTGGTCCAGGAAAAGGAAGTATTGATAGTACTCCTAATCAGAGTAATCATACTTCCTCAAGTCATAGTCCCCAATCAAATCCTGTCCTTCAACATCATCCATCCATTCAACACCCATCCATTCAACACCCATCCATTCAACACCCATCCATTCAACACCCACCCATTCAACACCCATCCATTATCCCCCCCCCTTCTGCCACTACTTCAATGACTTATCCTTACCCAGTCCAAATGCCTCCTCCACAACCTCTAATATTAGTCAATAATGCCATGCCTAGTCCGAATTTCGGATATAATGGATATGTAAATAATGGTTACCCATCTGCTCCAATCCCAATAACTCAACCGCAACCACCATTAAGTATCCTTCGATCTCCACCTCAGCTAACTAAACGTAGAAGATCTTCTGCTAGTTTAGATAGTTCATATTTTAAAAGGAATGCTACTCCAGGTAGTGTCGGAGGAAGCGTCTCATCCACCGAACTATCTCCATTACAAATCCTTTCCAGCCCAGAATCTCCTAACATCCAACCAGCAACTTCATTTGCTTGGATGTTTGATGATAGATTAGATACTGATTTTGCCAGTGCTAGATACGATCGTGTTTATCAAAACTACCTTAATTATTACGAAGCCGCTGCTGCTCAATATATTTCACGAGGTGGATATAGAGCAAGGTTACCAGCAATTTCTATTAGTGATGAAATGGGTAGACAGATCCTTGATATTCTCGACCCGATCAACGAATATAATCTATCATTTGATTCATTTGCATATTATATCGATGTTGTTTGGTCTTCTGTAGAAGCAGTTAATGTTTTCATCCATCGATCGACTTTTTATTGTGATTTACAAACTCCTCAATTATTATCTTCAATGGTAGTATTAGGAATGTCTATTTCTCAAGATCTCAGCGTTGTACATTTAGCAAAAATCCTCTACATGAAAGTGTTTGATGCAGTTAAAACTGCACTTGCTGAAGAAAGAACTTCTCCTTCTATTACTAATATTGGTGGTAGAGATGTAACCCCTACTTTCGGGAAAGATATTAGTCTTTTACAAGCAGTTTGTATTCTGATTCGATTTGAAAGTCATATTATTGGTGGGGATAAAATTGATGAATCTCGTTCCATTTCAAATGGAAAATGGCTTATTGAAAGGTATTTATGGGCATTAATTCCTAAAATCACTGCTCTTGGGAATCATCCTCAATCAAGTAATTTTGATATCAATTCCTCAAACCGTTCATCTCCAGTTGATCGAAATCGTACCATCCATTTCGTTTATGGTGAATTAAATAGAAAAGGTTATCGATTATTTGAAAATGTTGATCCAGTCCTTCAATGGCAAGAATGGGCAAAGTATGAAGCATGTAAACGAGCTGCTCATTTTGCATTATATTGTGATTGTGTTCATACTCTTGGAAGAGGTAACTCTAGTTATCAATTATCAATCTTCGATATTGATACTCATATGCCATGTCCTGAATGTTTTTGGAGTGCTACCTGTTATGAAGAATTTTATGCAATCGTTGGTACTCAACGATTTATCAGAAATGTTCCTTATTTATATGTTGTTAAGAGTATGTTACGATTCCCAAGATTAGGAGAAGATGAAGATGATAGTCCTTGTAATACTTCATCTACTAATCATCCATGGTCTTTATTTACATTAAGCACAGTAATTTATGGATTATTATCCACTGCAAGAGCAATGAATGGAAACAACTCTTCGCCCGAAGAAGTCTTAAAACGATTAAAGGCGAATGGACCAAATGGATCATGGTTGGTTGACTTTTTCGACAGAGGAGTTCAAGTTAGATTATCAAGAGGACTTGATATGTGGGCTAAATATTTTGAAGCTGCATCTGGCAATTCCAAAAATCAATATCCTTTCCAAGTATTTGATAATAAATTTGATAATATCAACATTATCGGTAAAGTTCATGTTCAAAGCAATTCACCAATATTCATCGATTTTGTTTTATTAATCATTCTAAACTATCATGCTGCTAAGATCCTCATGTGTGAAGAAGTAAAGAAGATCGCCGTTATTGCAACCGACATATTCGAATGGATACAACATGATCCATCTCCAATAATCGGCCACTTCCCCACTGATGAATATGGTTATTGGGCTAGATCTGACGAAACTCGTGATATGGTATCAACAGCTTGTGTATATTTAGTTCGTGCAACTGCAGGTCAAAGATTATTAAATCGAGATCGAGCAGAAAATCTCTTTTTAGGTGTTGTAACCTACTATTCAGTGTTAATGATTTGGCTTTATGATCAACTCAAAGATGCAAATGATGAAAGTAGTCCATTAGGACTTGGTCATCATTCTCTCTCCAACAACCAATCCTTAATCTCCCTCGGTGATGACCTCGCCACTGAAGCCCTAGAATCTTCACGTCAATCTCGTGAACCATCAGTAGATGATGAAAAAATGATACATGATGCTACAAGTTATCTTCATTATATTTGGGCTCAAACAACAAATTCTCCTGTTGAAACTGATAACAACGACCTTCTACCCGTGACAGGATCTGTTCTTTCTGTCATTTCCCTTGGAGCATGGCTTCTCAGAGGAGTCAATATTGGTATGTCTGAACCTGGTGGTCAAATCTTACATAGATTGTACAAACGACTCCAATCTCGAGACAATTCTAATGATTTCAACAGTTCAACTTATTTATTTTAATCCTATGTACTACTTTTTCTCTTCCTCCCTCTCCTCCTCCCGCCTGCTCTGCCTCCGGCGGCCGGGCTCTGCCCGGACCCGTTGTGCTCGCTTCGCGAGCTTTGCAAACATGATTACTTTCTCTTCCTCCCCCTGCTTTGCCTCCGGCGGCCGGGCTCTGCCCGGACCCGTTGTGCTCGCTGCGCGAGCTTAGTAAACCGGACTCCGTATCGTCCACACGCACATCGGATATTTCGGCCGGCTCTCACCTCCCTACCAACCTTCAACTTACACCCTACCGCTAGAATGATCATCCGCCCACTATTCATCCTGCATCTTTATCGACTGACATCATACCCGCCTCGTAAACCGCTAACAAACCTCAGTCATCAAAGACTAAGCTTCGAGACCGCAGCGGTCCAACTGAGAAAAAAAAACTTTACTATTAGACCTCTTCTACGTCGCACGTATAAAAATAACCGAAACCCTGTTTATAGCATTGCAACCTTGCTTCCCCGTCGTATCAAACCACCCGTTACCTATCGCTTTAATAAGTAAGTAACATTGCTAACTGCTGTAGGAGTAGTTCATGAATGAAGTTGGTGTAGGGATTATAAGTGACGTGCGAAAGCATAACCGTACTGGTAACCGACTCGAACCGCTGATGCCTTTTGCAACGCATACGCATAAGCATACGTCAGGGGTGATTAAGCGAGCTGGGAGCTGGTTAGCAGGAAGCTTGCTAGTTGATGCGCACTTGAGCATGACAACAGGTTTGTCTGATATTTTTCATTCTGGCTGGACTCATTGACTTAAAGATGGTTGTTTTACTAATCCTCATTCTTCCCTACTTAAGCACATATTAATACTCGTTCCTCGAAGCTTAGATCATACAATGCGTATCATCAGATCAGATGAAGATTAGATTCAGAGCAGAACAGCCTACCCGTATATTAATTACTACTATGCTACCCCTATATTTCTCTCCTTCCCGCTCATGCAATCTGCCCAGCTCACTCTTCCACTCCCCTATTTCACCATAAACTCATTCCCTTCTGAGCTCTCTCTGCTGCGCCGCTAACTGCGGCTGAACAATAATCCCAACCTCATTTTAGTAATACTTAAAATTTCTTACTAACCATTATAGGTGATATTAGACAGGGAAACAAACATCCAGTACAACAAAACGGCACATTAATTATCGGTATAACGTTTTGACAATTGTAAGCTGACTTTCTAAACCCGATACAAAAATAAACCAACCCGGAATCCGCCGTTTTTTCCCTTTCTTCCCGTGCCTTGCCCTTCCTTGCCCTTCCTTGCCCTACTTTGGCTTATATTTCTCTCTCTCTATCCCGGTTGGACCCAACTTTGGCCTGTACAGGGAAAAGATTCGCCGTCCATTACCCCCAATTCACAAACAAATTTCAGCCGGACGCTGGAAGTGCACGGCCAGATATCTCAGAGTCAAACTTGTGTCACACTTCATTGTACATCTTCGACCCGCACCTACTCACACACTTACACCTCTGCTGGTACTGTGAATTGAACCGAGTTTCAGTTCAAGCAGGATATAGCAAGCGAGTAAATACTGGTGGAGAAGTGAGAAAGAGAAATTTTGGATTTTGTTGGTAGAAAGATAGGAAGCATATAACACGCACGACATCGAGTCAGTCAGCATTGAATTAGGACTGAAAGGCATATCATAATACGACGATTATTTCGAATCGTGATATTGATTGTGGGATCAGAAGGACAGTCGAACGATACGATAGGATAGCAGTAGCGATAGCGATAGCGACGATTAAGCTCAAGGCCATTTTATAGCCGGTCACTTTGAAATTGAACGCCATCGGTGGTAGTTCACGATACGACTTTCCTTTGGGACGAGGACGATATAAACAGGAGGATTCAAGAGCGAAAGTAGATTGAAAATGAGCACGAAACTTCGAGTTACTGGTGAGTGCTGATGGTGTGGGCTACTCCGCGGAGCGGAGCAACGGGTCTGGGCGGAGCCCAGCCGCCGGAGGCAGACGGGGAGAGAAGGTGATGAACTAACGAGGTGATAGTGATTGCAGCAGATGCGTTGTATAAGAGAGATTTGCTTCGATTACCCGATCCGTTTGCGGTAATTACAGTTGATGGAGGACAAACAAAGTCGACTTCAGTTATTAGGAAAACGCTGAATCCCTATTGGAATGAATCATTTGATGTTGATGTAACCCCTAGGTCGATTTTGGCGATTCAGATTTTTGATCAGAAAAAGTTTAAAAAGAAGGATCAAGGGTTTTTAGGAGTTATTAATATTTTAATATCTGATGTGATTGATTTGAGTGTTGGAGGAGATGAAATGTTGACAAGAGATTTAAGGAAATCAAATGATAATTTGGTTGTAAATGGTAAATTAATTGTTAATTTGACGACTAATTTGAGTACACCGATTGGTAGGGGAGGTAGTAGTGGGAATGCTGGAAGTGTTGCAAGACCTATAGCTGTGAATGGAGGAGCATCTAATGCGAATGGTGGTTTGGATGCAAATGGTGGTAGTGGTAGTGGTGGTGGGGTTGGAATTGGTATTTCGACTGGTACTCCAGTTGGATCACCTGTAACGAGTTCAGGAATTGGTGGTGTTCCTCCTACCGCTGCAACTGCTATTGGTGGTATTGCAGGTACTCCTACGGGAACTTCTGGAACTTCTACTTCTACTCGTCAACCTTTATCTTCTTTTGAAGATCAATTTGGTCGTCTCCCTGCTGGTTGGGAACGTAGAACTGATAATCTTGGTAGAACTTATTATGTCGATCATAATACTCGTACAACTACTTGGACTCGTCCATCGGCTAATTTATCTGAGACTGAACAAGCTCAACAAAGAGTTGATAGACAAAATACTACAGATTTGGAAAGACAACGTCATCAAAATAGAACTTTACCAGAAGATCCAAGTAGAGGTACATCTCCTAGACCACCAATGGGAGCAGCAGGATCAGGATCTGGAGCTACTCCTGATAGATCTACTAGTCCTTCAGCAGCTGCCAGTACAGGTTCTGCTAATGCTGTACAAATGATGAATGCTGGTGCTACAACCGCCGGACTTGGAGAATTACCTTCTGGATGGGAACAAAGATTTACTGCTGAAGGACGTGCTTATTTCGTTGATCATAATACTCGTACTACTACTTGGGTTGATCCACGTCGTCAACAATATATTCGAACGTATGGTGGCCCAAATGCTACAAGTACTACTATTCAACAACAACCTGTGTCACAATTAGGTCCACTTCCAAGTGGTTGGGAAATGAGATTAACAAATACTGCAAGAGTATATTTTGTTGATCATAACACCAAAACAACTACTTGGGATGATCCTCGATTACCGTCGAGTTTAGATCAAAATGTTCCACAATACAAGAGAGATTTCCGAAGAAAATTGATATATTTTAGATCACAACCAGGATTGCGTATTTTACCTGGTCAATGTCATGTTAAGGTTCGTAGAGATCATATATTTGAAGATTCTTACCAAGAAATTATGAGACAATCTCCACAAGATTTGAAAAAACGTCTTATGATTAAATTCGACGGAGAAGAAGGTCTTGATTATGGTGGAGTATCAAGAGAATTTTTCTTTTTATTATCTCATGAAATGTTTAACCCGTTTTATTGTTTATTTGAATATTCTGCGCATGATAATTATACATTACAGATCAATCCACATTCTGGTATTAATCCTGAACATTTAAATTATTTCAAATTTATTGGTCGAGTAGTTGGATTAGCAGTATTCCATAGAAGATTCCTTGATGCATTTTTCATTGGTGCTTTTTACAAAATGATTCTTCGTAAACGAGTAGTATTAGAAGATATGGAAGGTGTTGATGCAGAATTTTATCGTAATCTTGAATGGATGTTAGATCATGATATTACTGATATACTTGATTTAACATTTTCTATAGAAGATGATCAATTTGGAGAGATTGTGACTGTTGATTTAAAACCCAATGGGCGTAATTTAGAAGTTTCTAATGATAACAAGCTTGAATATGTTGAAGCAGTTACAGAATGGAAGATTTCTAAACGAGTTGAAGAACAATTTCAAGCATTTGTTACTGGATTTAATGAACTTATTCCTCAAGATCTTGTCAATGTATTTGATGAACGAGAATTAGAATTATTAATTGGAGGTATTGCTGAAATTGATGTTGATGATTGGAAAAAGCATACTGATTATAGAGGATATAGTGAAAGTGATGAAGTTGTGCAATGGTTTTGGAAATGTGTTCGATCATGGGATTCAGAACAAAAATCAAGATTGTTACAATTTACAACTGGTACTTCACGTATTCCAGTGAATGGATTTAAAGATCTTCAAGGATCTGATGGTCCACGTAGATTTACAATTGAAAAAGCTGGTGAAGCACAACATTTACCTAAATCACATACATGTTTCAACAGAGTTGATCTTCCACCTTATAAGGATTATGATTCTCTAGTTCAGAAATTATCACTAGCAGTTGAAGAGACTGTTGGTTTTGGACAGGAGTAGAGGAGTTATAATGCCATACACACTCATTGATTTTCCTAATTTGTAAAAGTTTTTCAACCTACACACAATGATATCTGATATTTCTCGTCCGCCCCTCATCTACCCCCGCCGATTCAATTCAGCGAATGCAACTTTCCGCCTTAGTATATTTTTTTATTATTAAATTATTGATTAACTGTCTTATCAATGCTTTATCATTGCATGAAGGGGGAGCTTTTGACTCGGGAACATACCCCCACGTACTTCTCTAGCCGCCGGCTGAGATGAAGTTGGGTGGGTATTTGGGGTTGTATAGGGGTAGCCAAGCGCGAGCAATAGTCTGCAGTGGTGGAGAGAGCAGGCCCGGAGGGTCGGAGGACCGTAAATTCCTCCGCGGAGGCATATATCCTTATCGATAACAACCAGGGGTCCTGAGTAAACTGTCGGATCCCGTAATATTACCTAAATAGGAAAGGGAGTTTAGATAAGAAGATCGTTGCTGCATTGCTAATTAGGTCCGAGAAGCGCTGATAAGCTCTGTCACGTGAAGTGATTAGACGGATAAACTTTTACCGAAAGTGATATAAAGGTCCCGGGCGCCAATGTAGATTTATTGGAAATTTTGGAGATTTAAAGAATTGTAGTGGTGAGAAAAAATCAGTGAAAATGACTGCTGATGAACAGAAACCGCTTGTGAAGAAATCTGATGACCCTAAAACATATAGTAGTATTAGTACTAGAAATAGTTCTGGTTCGTTAGGTGGAGGGTCATCTTCGAGCTCGACGATTGCTACTCCAACTGAAGTGGGGGGAAATCCTCCAATTACTGGAATTAGATTTGTAATTGTCTGCATTTCGTTATATTTTGGAGTATTTGTGGCTGCTTTAGATGGTACTGTAGTAACTTCATTATTGAGTCATATCGCTTCGGATCTTCATGAATTACCGCGTATTTCATGGATTGCTACGGGGTATTTAGTTGCCTGTGCTGCTTTTCAACCATTATATGGAAAATTATCTGATATTTTTGGAAGAAAAAATGTCCTAATTTTCTGTAATATCACATTTGGTATTGGATGTTTACTATGTGGATTGTCTAAAACTTTAGAAACTTTGGTGGCAGGTAGAGTTATATCTGGTATTGGTGGAGGTGGTATGTTATCATTATCTACCATTTCTTTAAGTGATTTAGTACCATTAAGAAAGAGAGGTATTTTCCAAGGATTTGGAAACATTGCTTTTGGTATTGGTGCTGGAGTAGGTGGTATATTTGGTGGAGTTGTTTCAGGAAGTTATGGCTGGCGTATGGCATTTAACTGTCAAGTTCCAGCAGTTTTCATCTCATCTTTCTTAGTTGCTGTATTTACTCCTCAAACGAAACCGAAGGGTGATGATTTAGTACCTATCCAAGAAGCGGAAGCTATTGAAGAGGCATATGAGACTGAACACCATGAGCGTGTTGGACCTACTCATCCAATCAAGTATGTTAAGAAAACAAATCTGTCTAGAATTGATTTTTGGGGTTCATTCACTCTTGTTTCGAGTTTAATTTTCCTAATGTTGGGTATTTCTACTGGTGGTAGACAATTTCCTTGGTCACATCCTTTTATCGTTGGATCATTCTTGATTGCATTTACATTTGTAGGACTTTTCATTTTCGTTGAATTAAGAGTTGCAAATGAGCCGGTTCTTCCTCTGCAGCTTTTCACACATCGTACAATTCTTGCTTCGTCATTAACTAATCTTTTCATGACTATGAGTGTATATATGGTGTTATTCTTTGTACCAGTTTGTCTTACATCTGTTTATGATATGAGTCCTACTCAAGTTGGACAGCGTCTTGTGTCTAACTTTGTTGGTGTTGCTCTTGGATCGTTTGGGGCTGGTGTTTATATGAAGTCCACTGGAAAGTATTATTACTTAGGAATATACTCTCCTCTTCTTTATCTTTCCGGGATGATTATTATTTGTCAATTTGATTTATTATCCATTAATATATGGCAACATATTTCGTTGTTCTGTACTGGTACTGGATATGCTTCCATGCTTACAGTGACATTATTAGCGCTTATCGCGGCAGTTCCTCATGAATTCCAAGCGATCACCACATCAATTCAATATGCTTTTAGGGGTATTGGGTCTACATTGGGAGTTTCCGTTGCATCTTCTATATTCCAGAATGTTCTTGCCTCTCGATTGTATAGTAATGTCAAAGGGCCTGGAGCCGAGGACGCTATTCGTCGAGTTTTGGATTCGGTCGAGGAGATTCGTAAAGTGCCAATTGAGTTTCAACTTGCTATTATTGCGTCTTATAAAAGTGCTTGTCTGGCGGTTTTTATTACTGGTTTCGTATTGGCGATTGTTTCGACATTTACGTCTGCCTTGATGGGAGAACATGAGTTGCATAATAGTATGAGTAGAGAAGAAGGCGAGGCAGAAGGAGGGGAGCCACAACAAGGGGAGGCATGATGTTTATGTATGAATAGAAATGACTGAGAGACGATTCGGACGACTTTTGCCTCCGGCGGCCGGGCTCTGCCCGGACCCGTAGCTCGCTGCGCTCGATTTTACAGAACGTCCCTCCGCGGAGCCCAGCCGCCGGAGGCAGAAAAGATTGTAGAAGGAAAAGTATATCTATTGTACGAATCTAAGTCATAGTGACAAGCTCTTCGGCAGAAGTGGGATGAATAGCTACACAGTTATCAAAGTCGGCTTTGGTAGCACCCATTTTGATGGCAACGCCGAAACCTTGAAGGATTTCAGAAGAGGCATCACCGACAATATGAAGACCAACAACTTTTTCTTCAGGTCCAGTGACAATAATTTTGTAGACAGTGGGGTCCTTGTCTTCAGGATCAAGAGGTGCATAGTACATGGAAATGAATTTGGATTGATAGATCTTGATATTCTCATCTCCATATTTCTCACGTGCTTGAGCTTCAGTAAGTCCAATACTACCTGCTTCAGGATGAGAAAAGATAACTGATGGGATGTTGGTGTAATCTAATTTGTCATTGGCAAACTTTTCAGGACCAAAAATACGATTGGAAAGACGTCTACCAGCAGCAATTGCAACCGGAGTCAATTCAATATGAGAAGCAAGATCACCAAGGGAATAAATGTTAGGAACGTTTGTATTTTGATATTCATCAACAATTATTTTACCCTTTGCGTCGATTTCAAGACCAGGGACATCGAGGTTAAGCGATTCACTAAGAGGAGCACGTCCAATTGTCCAAATAAGTTCATCAACTTCAACAGATTGAGGGGTGTCAGGAGATTCACCATCAGTATAAGTGAATTTGATTCTACCATTAGAAAGTTTCTCAATTGCATTATTAACATCAATTTTAAACAATTTATGAACATGAACACCATGTTTAACATAACTATCAGTTACAGTATTTTGAATAACTGGATCAAAACTTCTTAAAACAGTTTCACCTCTAATGAAAAGATGAGTATTAGTACCAAGACTGTTGAAAACACCAGACAATTCAACACCAATATAACCAGCACCAATTACAGCTACATCCTTTGGTTGAGTAGGAAGATCAAAAAATCCATCTGAAGTAATGCCCAAATCAGCATTCTTAATACCAGATGGGATTTTAGGATGTCCACCAGCAGCAATTAAAATATGATCAGCAGTATAATATTTAGTACCACCTTCACGAAGACTAACTTCAACAGTTTTATCATCAGCAAATTTAGCCCAACCAAACACATATTCAACTCCTTCTTTTTCCAAATTTCGGGCATAAATTCCATTCAATCTTTCAACATAAGCATCACGTTTCTCCTTAAAACTAGACCAATCAAAAGTTTTATACAATTCATGATCAACACCAGAAAATCCATATCCTTTAGCATGTCTAATTTTGGCAGCAATATCTGAAGCAGACCACATAACTTTCTTTGGAACACAACCAACATTAACGCAAGTACCACCTAAACGTTTACCTTCAATTAAGATGGTTTTTGCTCCATATTTGGCAGCACGACGAGCAGAAGCTACACCACCACTTCCACCACCAATTACAAGATAATTGTAATGTTCAGCGTTAATTGGAGCCATTGTAGATAATTGACGAGATAAGCTTGAAAATCGGGCTAATGTTTTAGCCCTAGATAAATGATTAATAGAAGTAATTTTGACTAATAAGGTAAAAAATAGTCAATGACTTAATCTTTTTTTTCTTTTCCTATTTCTTTACAATTGACTTTCAGTTAGTCAACAAAGGAAAACAAAAAAAATTTACGTTCAATTAGGATCCAATAAACTATTTAAGCAGAAGATATAGGGCTAATCTACTTTCTCTATCACCTAAGCTGTCCTTGTCATGACGGCAGTCAAAATGTAAAAAAATAATAAATACATCACGTGATACTGACAAATCAGATTTGTCAAGCGAGATGTACGGCCGCGGAGAGCAAATTACCTCCGGAGGCTGGGCTCTGCCGGACTCGTAGCTCTTCTTGCGAAGTTAGAGGCGATGGAAGTGGTAATCGCAGCTTTGGTGAGAACCCGTTGCTCCTGGTTTGTAGCAAAATGCTCGTTTCTGCTTCCCGGATAAGCCGAGTAGAAACGAGCAGCAACCCTGAATACGCAGGGTCCACAGGGCCCTCAGACCAATAACTTCTTATCGCTGATATAATACATCTTCCGGACAGCATCTACCGGTGAAATTTCTAGAGGCTCACTATAGGTTACCACTGTATGTTCGGCAAGCGTAGAGTGAAGAACCAAAGGATATCGAGAGACAACACTAACATTCTGACAAAAGACAGAAGTAGAGTCTAGTAGAGTCTGCTGGACCATTCTCTAAACTCATCAAAGTCATCTTTCCTTCTTATACCACTACTTCAACTCATAATTCACAATTCGTGTTATTCTGCTTCGCTGTTATATACATTTATCACGTGACTATTGCGCATTTCAACTTCATGAACTTCAAATGTCAGTTCAACTTCCTATACAATCACCACACTACCGCTACAATGAGTGACATCGAAATGAAAGATCAAGTGGAAGATCAAACGGAAAATCAAGTTGAAGATCAAGAACTTGAAACCTCTGAACCCCCCAACCCTACCACAGAACCAGAACAGGACCCAAATGATGAAAATGATCCGGGCAATGACACTGATAAAGAGCAACCCATAAAAGTTGAAGAGACTGGCTCCGCTGGAACTACAACCACCACCACTACAACAAGTGCTGCCATTACAACAACATCTTCTACTGATACTACTGCCAGTTCCGCTCCCACAGAGAATCCTTCAGAACCCACAAAACCAACAGAAACAGAACTAAAAAAAGAGGTCCCCGAACCCCAAGACCCCACATCACAACCACCCTCTCATAATAACGACGTAGATATTGACGATGTTGATGATGAAATTACAAATGATGTTGATCCACAAAAACAAATCGATGAAGCAAATGAAAAAGAAAAATCACCCGAAGAAGACCCTCTAAAACCTATTATCCACCCTATTCCTCTCCAAAGGAAGGATAAAAGCCTTAAAGAATTACTCAATTTAATGGATGAATATGCTCCTATCATCCCAGATGCTGTCACGGATTTCTATCTCGCTAAAGCAGGATTTGAAACTACTGATAAACGAATCAAACGATTATTGGCACTAGCGACCCAGAAGTTTGTTTCTGATATCGCGTCTGACGCTTATCAATACTCTAGAATCCGTTCTGCTACATCCGTGTCTAATTCTTCAAACCCTCAAGCTCGTGCTAGAGCTCTTATGGCTGGTATGTCAGGTGCTGCTGCTGCTCAAGCAAGTGGTGCTGCACCAACAGCCACTGGTGCACCAGGTCCACCAGGAGGAAGTGGAAATCAAGGCAAACTTGTCCTAACAATGGAAGATCTTGGTAATGCCCTAGCTGAATACGGCGTTAACATCAAGACTCCTGACTTTTACCGATAATCTTTTACGATTTTTAGAATTATAAATTATTTAATACATATTTTATCTGTTATGCCCCCGGCGGCCGGGCTCTCTGCCCGGACCCGTAGCTCGCTTCGCTCGTAAAATCTATCTTCGCAGGCGAACCACTCATTTTACCTTTCTCCATAATGGTGAATATATATAGTTTAAGATACCTACCAGGTTGAATACCTTCTCTATACGATATCATCAACTGCCTCTTTCGTCCGCACTCTGGCGAACAGACGAGTCACACATTATAAAATCGCAGCTAAGGTCTACATTTGTACTCTACAGCTGTAGAAAGCTGCACCGAAAAGAAAAAAAGTAGAAACATGCAAAAAAACGCAAAAGATGAGAGACAGAATAAGGAACAGAAGAAGAGACAATCATAAAAGTAGAAAGATAGAGACGATCATCAAGCAGAGTAGAAATAAGACTATTATCAAAAAAAGATCAAAAACTAGACGAAAAGACAGAGAGAATGATCAAAAGGAAAAGATAGAGGAAAAAGAGGAAGAGAATAATCAAAAGGATAAGATAGAGAGAAAGAGAAGAGAGAGAATAGTCAAAGGAAAAGATAGAGACAAGGAGAAGATAGAAAATCAGCAAAAGGAAAAAGAAAAAGATAGAGAGAAAGATCAAAACGAAAAGATAGAGAGATGGACCAAAAAGCAAAAGAAAAGATAGAGAAATTAGTAAAAGCAAGAGGAAAAGTAAGAGAAAATGATCTGAAGAAAAATAGAGAGAATTAAAAAGTAAAGGGAAAAGATAGAGCGAATCGTCCAAAGGAAAAGAGGGAATATCAAAAATAGAGGAAAAGAGAAAGCTCGAGGCAAAGAAAAAGAAAAAAATTAAAAGCTAGAGTAAAAAGATAAAGAAAAACATTAAAAGCTAGAGTAAAAAACAGAAAGAATTTATCAACAGCTAGAGGAAAAGATAGATATAAAGAAAACATTAAAAGTTAGTATAAAAAGATAAACGAAAACATTAACAGCTAGAGCAATAAAATAGAAAGAGAATCATCAAAAATTAGAGAGAAGAAAGCAGAAGAGACAATCACTAAAAGTTAGAGAAAAAAGATAGAAACAATCATCAAACGTGACAGAAATAGCATAGAAACAATAACCAAAAGCTAGAGAAAAACAATGAAAAAACAATAAAAATAACAATGCTAGCGCAGTAATTGATGACCCCAACCTATGTGAAGTATCGTGGAAGGAGCCTTAATATCAGAAGCTTGTCGCTTCTAATACAGAAAAGATAAAAGTAATAATATAAAATTGAAGATAAGTTAAAGAGTAGTTAAAGAATAAGGTACAAGATAAGATAAAGATAAGATGAAAGATAGGATAAAAGAGAATAATAAATAATAAATAGTGATAGTAATACAGCTGTGCTGCCAATAAAATAAAAGAGAGAGAATAATAAAAGATAATAAAGGATAAGAAATAATAATAGTACGCCGTGAAGCCAATAGGACTCGGGCAAGGATTACAGGCTGTAGAAAGCCATCACCCGTCGCAGAACTGCCTAGCCAAGTAGTAATTTACCCTAGTCCGTATTGCCGCCACCGCGCGCCCTTTGCATGGCCCCTTTGCTGAAAACTTCGGAGGACCAAAAAATGAAAAGAAAAAGGAGGAGAATAAAATTGAGAAAGCAGGCCTATTTATAGTTTAAAAGGGAAGAGCAAGGGTTGGTAGTAGAGTAGATGGAAACTGAAGTGACTCGAAAACATCTTTTTTAGCCATGAGAGTGAGAGACAACGAGTGATAACGTTTCAACCAGTGCTCCAGAGAAATTTAGGCTAGATGTCAATTGCATACGCTCATACACCAATTAGGTTGTTTCAGGGGCCTGATTAAGAAATTCAGGCCAATGTCGATCTATCATTACGTGCCAGATATGGAAATTTGCCGTTCGGAATTGCGTTGCAACGTCGGCAAACAGAATTTAGCACCGATAAGCACTTGAATACAATGTAAGGATAATGCAAAACAGTGAGGTGAGCAATAGACGTCATTACAAGTAGCGAAATACAATGTTAAATACTTTAAAGATAGATTGATTGTATTTTATCGACTAGGTTCTAAAATGGAAAAACAGCGGCTAAAAACCCTTCATAGTTCGTCTATTTGGTGACATTTAGAGCTAGGATCATAACAGTAAAACTACTATTTCCTATGAGGTTTTTAGCTTGAGGCTGCCAGAACTCTTTGCCAGCCTATAAATTTGGAATAATCATTCAATTTTGATAAAGAGCTATGTGCCTAATTTTTATACAGAGGCGTGTAAAAATCTTAGACCCTGTCCAAAGATGATTACTTCACCTCTGCATAATGAGAATACCAGCAAATTGATTTATTAAGCAAATTAAGCTACTGCGTGTGACTATGCTAATAGGAGATTATTGTTAGTAGATGACAATTATTATTATATTCTTATCCTTGAACTTACTCACTTCTATTCTACTTTTACTTATTTAATTTATTCTACTTATTTATTTACTTATTTATTGGACCACAAGGGCACAAGATTCTACGTTTTTATATTAGTTTTAAACTTAGTACAGGAACTAAAAATAGTTCAGTTTCACAATCCCTGTCAACGCACGGTTACACAATTCTGCTTCCGGGGGCTGAGCTCCGCCCAGGCCCTGTTGCTGTGGTCTCTTGGAGTTTCACGAATATGTTTTACATCTTGCATGCATATAATCACCGGTAAAGTAAGCCAAACGGGGAGTGACCCTCACATATCCATTGAATATGAAATAAGTTACAAATCACAGATTTAATGGTTGTGATATGACAATCAACAACTCCTTCCATATATTAAAGGTATACGGCAAGCGAAGCGGGCTATGGAGCTATGCTGATAACCCCTCTCATACGAGTAAAGCACACAACATGAGATTGCCAGGAGCGTATGCATGCGAGTCTGCCTGATCTGATTTCAATTGCCATTGAGATCCCTGGTCAACATTATTTCTGGGCTGGGGGTAATAAGTTACGCGTGAATAAATTGTAGGTCAATTAAGGGGTAGCAATTGAGGGATATTTGGTTTCCGCTTATGAGAGTCGAAATTTTGACAGGGTATACTAAATTCCTCACCAAAATACATATGTGAGACGGGTGTCCAGAAACAAAGATAAAACCAAACTAATGAACAACCAAGAGAGGGTTTTCACTTTTTGAAGCGGATACTAATTGCTGGCCGCGATCCATGAAGTAGCCGAATGACATACCTGGGGGGGGGGGGGGGGGGGGGAGAACAATGGTTTTCGCGTCTAATTCTTGCTGATCCCCTCTGGCCATATCCACTTCTCCCTAAAAACTATATAAGTGGCATCTACTCTTTCATTTAGATGTCTCAGGCAAACTACTTTATTCCGTCTCTGATTGACAACACACTTGCAATAGTTTTACTAATAAAATATTGCTAAATAAGAACTGTAAGAAGTTATCGCCTACTTCCTCCTCGCCCAGGATCTGCTTAGTGCGCTGAATAATGTTGTATAATGATGGTAACTAGTCACATCATTTAGTTTTAAGTTAAATTTTTCAGTTTTTGTAAACAGAATGGTGGGTCGCCAAATCCTGTCTATTTAGAAAGTCAAACTCTGTCTATTGCAGCTATTAAATTTAAATACTGAGTGTTAATGCTCGTGTCGCCAATGTGAGGACGAAGAGAATGAAGACATAAAACTGGGCTATGTCCTCTGATCCTCACGATTGATATCATTCCCGTAGAGAATCTACCTACGTAATATACCTCCTCCACAAAATATGTTAAGCAAATTTATTCATAGCAATATATATAGAATAGAATAAGAATTGAATCGCACTTCAATAGCGCTTTCTGCTTTAAGGTGACTTAGAAGCAACAGCCCTCTATTTATACCTGTGGGTATGTACATTTCAGAGTTGTAGGGTGACTAATAGTTGGGACATATGGTGGAGACCTACGTCATTTAACAGCAATTGTACGCCTCAGAATTGGGTATGGTATGAAATGGTGGCGTAGATCCTTGCCAGTAACTCGATACTGGTAGTTACCATGCTTCCGCACTAATTAATCCCTTATCACCAGTGTATTACTTATCTTGTCTAACTGCATGCGTTATTGATAAGATCATGCGTTATTGACAAGATTAGTTTAGATTACCATGCATTAGCTTCAAGAAAAATTCCTTATCAAGCCTCATTTAGAACTCCACTAATTGAGCGATAAATTATTTGGAAGGATTTAAACTCTCAATAATCTGTTAAGTTTATCATCTCTCCAAATTGAAGCTATTGACTGTTCACTATTTCGGCGACGCTGGGTTCAAACCTAAATTTGAATATTTTTTAAATCATACCTTGTATTCCTCATGTCTCCTCTACGGCCTTATGATAATATGGTTGAAGATAGTTCTTTAGCTATTTGAACGTCACTTATGGCACAGTTCCGTTATTCTGATTATAGGAAAGTGGTCCAATGCTTGTTAGAGATCCGGATAGAAAGAACATCGGTGCAGACGGGGCAGTTATTTCAGACGCTCGAGAATATGCGATTCGATTCATTAAAATTCCCAATGTGGTCGTCGAGGTTGGAAATACCCAGGAGCCTGATGATGTAGCAAAGAAAATGAGGGCCTAGTTTAGAGTAGCTAATGAACAAAATGAGCATGTTGGTGTTGTTATTGTAGTTCGGTTGTTCTATGGTGGTAGGAACGATGGTATTAGGGGGCGAGGTAAAGCTCGGATAATTGTCGACTGGTGTCAGTAATATAGGCAGCCTTCTTCTGACAATGATCCTGATTATCACCCTGTTGAGTGACCTCTTGACGCTATACCATCGGTTGGTTATGGTTTGTTTTCTCAAGAACGGCCCCCTGCTATGCTCGGTCATCGGCGTTATCGACGATCGCCAAAAACATAACGTTAAGCGCCGCATAGGACCCTGCATGTCAACCGCAAGCACTGGACAAAAATGCGTATGTTAGACGAATAAGTAACGACCTGGTAACAAAAAATTCTAGGTAGCGACATTTGCGAGACAAGCAAAAAATCACGCTGTAGTCATAAAGTATGAAAAGGCAATGGCTTTTTTGAGGTCTTTGTCGGAACGCGAAACGATATCTCTAAATACATCATCATCTCCATAATTCTCTGGCTGAATTGATAATTACAATGTAGATGACATCTCGCTTTTCAGTGTATAATGGTATACATGAATACGATCATACATTCTATACATTAAGACGATGTCTATCTGCCGCGAGGTAGTTTATCACACATAAGTAGATGCTTGTCACTCCTAAAGTAAGATATACAAGTTAATCTATATGATTTAGAGTATTTGTTAAGTTTAAATTAAAGTATATTGAAGTATATCTTTTGCAGCTAACATTTCCAATTGCACTTAACTTATATATTCTTCTGAATGCTTAAAAATAGTTATATCTAGCGCTATTCAGTTTCTTCTGTGAATTATCGTATCTACTACGAGTTGTTCCGAGTTCCGAGTGTTCTCGCTATAGCTGTGAATATGCATGTAATGCCCTTGCCCCAATCTACCTGCATAAGCATAATTTAGAAATACATGTATTCCGTCGTGGCGGCCACTTCTACACTGCTTTTTCCCTTTTCTTCTTCTTCCTTCCTTAACACTGATTTTATACAGAGGCAATTGTTGTTATTGAATACGAAGGCTTTTCTAGTTTTCTGAATAATTAATTATCAATTAAATTAATTAATTATTTATTGCTTAGCCTCGAAATGATGTTTTTTGAGGCTTCGATTGAGGCAATTAGCCGATGTTTTCGAAAGCGATTTGCGACCTCACTTGAAGACCAAGTGAATATTTTTACTGTTGATTCAGTTGGAATTGAAAGCCCAAAAGTTGCTAACAAAGGATCACTTAATATTTGTGATACCTCAATTTCTATCAAAGATAATTTCTTTGAGTCTACTATTGAAGATGAAAACTCCATTATAACTGACTTTAAAGATGTCTATGGATCACTGTGGAAAGAACTCACAAATACATTTGAAGTCTTGGATGATTGTACAATTGAGTCCCTTGGGGATGAAAGCCCAACTATCAGCGGAGAAGAAACGCCTAATATTTTTAATATTCATCCAATTATCAATGATGATACTGCTGTAACTGGCACTAGTACTGAATTAATTTCCACACCTTTTTACGCATTTTACCGATGGATTGGAAGGATGTTTATCACGAACGAAGATTGCAGTGAGTCTGATGATCCAAACACACCACAACCACAATTACCTACCACTAACGAAGAGTCCACTGAATCTGACATCACCCAAACTTCCCGAACGACTGACATTCCGGAACAACCACAACCACAACCACAGTTACCTACCACCAACGAAAACTCCACTAAATCTCAAACTATTTCTATTCCCGAACCACAACAACCACAATTACCTGCAACCAAGGATTTAAATGAACCCAAATTCGAAACAAATATTATACCCGTTAAACCACACCCCTACCAATATCGGTTTGATTACGACTGGTACAAAAGATCACAGTTTCGTTATACATCGGAACCAATGCAAGTGCCTATTTGCAAGTACTTCAGTATTGATAATAATTCAAGTAATACACTGATAGATTTTCCAGAAGACGCTGAGATTTCTAACCATTCTCCTGTCACGTCAAAGAAGCCTTCGAGCGAAGTCGTTATTTGGTTAGAGAAAATATTTTTAGTAACCAATGGATTAAAAACCATCAATTATGATAAATCACTTGATGTAACTCCCACTGCAAAGAAAATCTCCTTTAGTCGTCTCATTCATAAAGGTTCCAGAAAGAAGGAAGAGGTCTTTTCTAATTTGGCAGATTTCCTTAAAAATTCGAAAAAAGATGATAAATTTGAAGCATTCAATTGCAAAGACTTTCAATCAATTAGAAATCTTCTTGGTATCGATGATTATCAATTTGAACATGCTTTTGATGAGTGGTACGAAGATCAAGATAAGAAGTCTCCTTTTGTGGATTCCGCTGATGGCAAGTTTAGGCTTAAATTCATCCAATCCGACCATGCTTATTCGTTGCATAAACATGCAACTAAGTATTTGAAGCATTTAATCAAGAACCCAGATTCTGCGATACAAAACTATCTAGGGCTATACCGAGTAGGTGAGTCCTTTTGTACCATCGAATATAGGGATTACGACCCCGCCAATTTCAAAGTGGCTTGCCACATCTACAAATCCCCCGAAGAGAACACGGAAGTTGGGTATTACAGACGAGGTCTTAGAAAAATACCTGCTAGGAGTAGTTACTACGAGCCAATTGTGTATTTTAATGGCCACAGTCTCGATGGGGTGCGATCAGAGGAAATGAGTAAGATACCAAGACACTCAACACCTCTCCCGTTTGGTCTTGAAAATCACCAGAAGAATATTCTCATGAATGATTTAAATTTTTTTAAAGAAATTAATCCTTATTTCTTCAAGTTAACTATGGCGAAAACAAAAGAGGGCTGTGCTTATTTTAAATACACAGACTGGTTAAGTGCTTGCCCTACTAAATTTTATTTAAAGTCATCGAAAACGTTTCGCCAGAACTTCCAGAAAGAACTGGAATCACTTTTTGAGAGAATAAATTAAGCAAGATGGAACGGCTTTAATTGTAAGGATTTTAAAAAAGGAACAAAAGCAAAAGAATGTTGTAACAATTATTATCAATGGCTTATTAAAATATTTATCATAGGTGGGTGGGTGGGCAAGTCATTATTCATTGAATTGGAAGAACACATCATCAAAAATCAAAAGGTATCATTTTACAGCAGCATTAGAGGTAACCATTATTAGTCAAATCATATGATACTGGTGAAATATTAATGAATACCTGGTTACATTCTCTGGAATCAATTGACATCTCCATTCGTTCCGTGTTATGAGAACCTTGGAATGCAAAGTGATCATTGAATTCGACATCACTGGTGAAATATTAATGAATACCTGGTTACATTCTCTGGAATCAATTGCCAACTCCATTCGTTCCGTGTTATGAGAACTTTGGAATGCAAAGTGATCATTGAATTTGACATGACTGGTGAAACATTTATGTTGGGATATTCATCCCAGTTTCTATACTGAATCCAAAATCCACCAGTTCTTTTGACTGTAATATAATCTTCTGCTGGCATTCTTACTACATTAACAATATCACATGCCTTCATTCATTCTTCCTGCCCTCATTACTATAGTTTTGTTACTATCACTACCTCTATTTGTTCTTTTCATGTTCCTTGCTCACATCATTTGCTGCATCGCTATTATCATTGTGTTTTGGAGTTTTGCTATCATTATTATTAGCAGCTCATTTTCTTCTGCTCTTGTTCTCATGCTCATTGTTTCGTTAGGATTTCTAATTAATAAATATGTACTAATATAGTATGATTATATCTCTCTCCCTTTAGTAAAGCCCCTCAAGCGATTTCTCCGCACCGTGCATTTTATTTGATAGGTAGACATGGGTGATAAATGATAGGTAGCACGAGTAAACGTTTTATGCTGCTCAATAGTGCTGAATCAACAGAAACGGACAAGATACCTTATATGGTACCGCAGCTAAGATATATGGTATCACCGAGATATTACTTAATCAGTCATATGTTATATTAAAATTAATGCAAATAAACTGAAATGAAACTTCTAGATAGACATGAGGCAAGTTTCTGGTTCTGGTTTAAAGTTGAAATGTGAAAAGTCAACATATAGGACCTGATTGGAACCATGAATGCATAGTGTGGGCAAAGTTGAATAATTATTAATGCGTAAGGCTGGAAGAAGATATTACGGATTAATTATAGGGTACAGAACTCGGAGGTTGCAGTAATTTAAGGGTGAATTAGTGAGCTGACTTGCGATCTTATAATTCTAATTAATTCCAAGCCTATTCATATGTAAATTTGACAAGAAACTGTACCTGTCTTTTGGCACTATCTATTCATTTACATGTCGTTTATCTAACATCAAAAAGGTGCCTCTTCAAGTGCTTATGCATTGTTATGGTGACCCATATTCAATTCCTGTCCAAAAAATTCACCATATGACCTAACCAGCCACCGTTTTTTATTCAATTTCAATTAAACTCTCTCCGTGGCCCTGACTCGCTCGCGTCTATCTATCGCGTCTAACCCGCGTTCGTGTTGTTTAGGAAGCCGCGTTATGCGCTTGGTTGTCAGATCAACCTTCATACCAAATGTACTACTTCACGAGAAATGCCTGATACTATAATTCATTGAATAACTATATCGACCAGTTTTAAAAGTTTAAACTGTTTAATGGGCCAATCTTAGATTCTTACTATTCACCAATCCATTTCATATTTTTATATTATAAAGTTGAGTGAGAACCATAGATCACGGGTACCAACTCATTTCAATTGCTGTTGTATGATATACTTTCCCTTTCGCTAATTCATTCACACGCGTAGCTTCATTATGGTTGAAATTCTTTCGGATAACCAACAACCATCTATTGTGCATTCAAGAACTGCTTTACAAGAACTTAGTCCAAACAAATCAAACGCGATTCGTAGACCTTATGATGGTTTGAAAGGTCGCACTTTAACTCCATCAATCTCATCGCCAGCTACAAACAATCATAAAATTTCTAAATATCCATCTGGTTCAGGGTCACCATTTTCAATTTCTGCATATCAAACTAGCAATAAAAGTCGTATTAATAGTGAAAGTGCTAGTTTACCATGGAGTCGACGGTCTACCAGTATCATAGCTAGTACTACTAGTTTTACTGTTTTTCCTGAAGAGACTCCGCGTAATAGTTTTAATAGTGGTGGGTATAAGAATGCTGTTAGTGCTCTTCGTTCATTGTCAAGAATGAGTTCAACTGATGATGATAGATCAGATCACTCAAACGCAATCGAACCAATCAATCATACTTCGCCATCTGTGTATTCAAATTCTTGTCGCGATCATGCCGGTAAACTTCGTACTCGGCTTCGTCTCGCTTATTATAAAGTTTTAACCAATCAAACAGCATTATCACTTAGTCAAATGGCATTAGTACAAAAGCAAAAACAGGAGCAGATGATATACTCCCCTCAATCGGTATCCATTACGCCAATGAAACGAAAGCTTAACAATAGCCAGGATATGAGAACTCCTCCTGTTAGTGATAGATATCTAGCTCCCAGTTCATCAACGAAAGGAACTCCATCTTCAATGGGAGCAGCCAAGAGTTTACTTCGATTAGGAACATTCTGATTAATGATAATACAAGTAATGCATTTAATGACATAATTTGAATATATGCTTTGCAACGTTTAATATTATTTTATATTATAAATCATGACTTTTATTTGAATGATTTTAACCTGTTATAGCAGATCTATATACATTGAACCTTTTACTTATGCTTGTTGCCTTGATATCTCATCAATAGCCTTACGACGATATTCCGAATCAACAAATAATGCCTTGATCAAATTAATCAACTCTGAAGAACTATAATCCACTAAAGCATTACTACTGTGCATAAATGTAATATCTACCAGTTTACTTTGTAAGATTTCATTCAAATATTGAAACTTAATCCATGATGGTACATAAAATGCAGCAAAACTTTGGTTTTCTCTTCGTTGAACATCAGGGTTATCAAAAATATCTTCCAAACTACTAATTGTAGTTATAATATTTGATAACTGAACTGATTCTGCTTCAGAAATGTCTTGATGGGATTCGATTGATTCAATTATAGAAACAACACCAGTTTCTAATATACTTCCTAATAATTGAACTGTCACCGGATAACTCGTATAAGTTCTCCATTCCTCAGCAAGACCTCTCATTAATGCCATCACACGACCAATACTTAGTTCGCTATTTTCTTGATTATCCCCAGTACAGTCAAAGAACCGATTAGCTGTGGATAAGTATGATAGAATTTTAGATTGATTTTCCTCTAAAACTTTAGTTAATTGATGGTTTGCTACTTGTTTGAGTCGTTCAATATCATCATTAAAAACATTCGCAATTGTCCCATTTTCAGCTAAAGCGGCCAGCGTTATCAGATCATTATATGAAATAATTAATGGACTTGGGATATTCGATGGAGTTTGTTCATAGAGTATTGGCGATAATGATCTGTAGAGGTCTAAAATATCAGAGACATGTCTGGAAAGAGTAGAACATTGATCTTCTACTTCTTTTGTGAATTTTTTTATCAGTTGGGCCACTTTATCAACAGCTGAAGTGATTGTAGTTGAGGTTAAAGAATTCAATTGTTCTTGACTATAACTATCTTCAGCAGGCATTTCTTTTGTAGATTGATTCTGAGGTTGAGGTTGTTTATTAGTATCATCATCCCCCCAGCCCCAAGACTCATCTTCGAAGTCGTCATCCTCGTCTTGTGCTTGTTCTATAGGTTTTGATTCAGTTGTATTAGCAGGCTTCTCCTTACCATCACCATTCTCTTCCTCCTCTTCATTCCAATTCCATTCATCTGATGCTGGGTCGACCCGAGAAGTAGCTGCTGTAGTTCCTTGAATAGTCGACCCCCCAGAATACCTCTCCAATTTTATATCTTCAAAAATTGTCTGTCGCAATTCATCAAGATAGGTTGCCTTTCGATAAATCACCCATTCATTAATAAAATCATTCACCCAATGAGTTAAGTCATGTGTGCTAACACTAATCCATTTCACCTCATCTGATAAAAACTTTTCAAATTCAATAACCTCATCTAACTGGCGTCTAAATTGAGACAGTGAAGAAGAATCATTAGGAAACAAACCAGGTAACGTACGATTAGTTAATTTTTGAATTATTGGAGATGAAAATCTTTTAGAGATTACTACAGATAATAATGGAGGCTCAAAAGAAGATTGAAGGAACTTTATAGAAGTCTTGAGAGCTTCTATAATATTATTTACAATTAACTTCTCTCCACTATCAGCTCTTTTCAATTCAAGTTTATTATCAGTAATAATAGCAGATTTCAACTTTAATTCAAGTATAGGATCGAAAATGCGTCTTTCAATTGATCGAAGTAATGATTCAACTCGATTACTTCGTATTCCAACCTTGACTTCTGAAGAATCTATTACTTGAAGTGCTTCATAAATTACTTGTAAAGATAAATCATCTTCTACCATTTGTTTGACAGTGAGGCTATCACAATCACTCTCTTCATTAAAAACAATAGCACTACTCCAACCTTTATCCAATCTTTCTTTTATCGTCGTTAATATTTCATCAATATGTTTCTTAATATCAACCTCTAAAGCAGTTCCTTTATGAGCATTTCCAAATGCATCGAGTCTACTTCTAACTGTTTCCAGAGATGATAGGGCCTGCCCTAATTCCCCCAATTCGACTAACACATCGATTTCTTGAATGCCTGACCTCAGAACCCATAAATCATTCACTGCGTTTGCCTGAATGAAATTATCATCAATCTTAGATTGGATTGATAATTCCTTTTCACTAGGTAACAGTGGTTCAGCTGATAGTGAATGATTCTCAGCCAGATCGACTAAATCCTTTATGCAATTGCCAATTGATTCGTCTAAATCTTTAGATATTTGCGTTAAAGTTTTCTCATTGAAGATGGATGTGGACCATTCAGTATCATTTTCGAGTTCGAAAAAGAATGGTTCTTCAGATCTAATTTTCGTATTTCCATTTGGATTCATTACCTCGAGCTCTAAAAGCTCAACCATAGGATGGCCTGTCATTGGAGAGTTATGGTTGTGATGGTAGGATTGAATGGTGAAGTTGGTAGTGGGCTTAGTGGCGGTTATAAGGATATTTATGAATTCAAACTCGAGCGCGAGCGTGCGATTCAAATTACTGTTGTAAGATTTCAGGGTGTTTATCTGGTAGCTAGGCTCAGCTAATATGTATATAATGTGCGGAATATTATTAGGATGAGCGAGAATTAGACGAACGAGCGTAGCGAGCTACGGGTCTGAGGGGGGCCCAGCCGCCGGAGGCAGACAATCAGACGGGATCGACTAGAAGAATGCTCTATCTTGGAGGAGAGCAAAATGAAAACGAGAGGAACTTTCAAAATAATCTGTTATTTAATTAAAATGGAAGTTGTTGTGTGGGTCTTCGTCTGACACCCAAAGTTTTTCGAGTTGGTGGATTGATATGCGAGGGCGCGTTCACATGCAAATGAACTAATGGAGATGTCTGAGGTACGGTATTTTCAGCTGGACTTTGTGATCGTGAACTATTTCCGTCCAATATACTGGATAAGGAAGGAATTGATTGCTTGCCGTGTAATCCGCTGTTACTTCTGATAGTTGGAGGTAAAATATTAAATTGGTCAATAGGTGGAATTTCAGCAGTTCTATGTTTTTCAGAAGTTTTCTTTTGCTTTTTAGTAGTTCTGTGAGTTTGGTTTTGACTGAGATTACTAGCATATGTAAATCCGCTATATGAAGGTTCTGTTTTGCCATGCTTTTTTCCATTCTTGCTAGAAGATTGTAGGTTTGCCGGAAACTTTTTAAAATCAGGCACCGGTCTTTTCAAAAACCTAGCAAAATCATTAAAATTCTCAATGGAGAGATTGGTAGTATCTCTATTAGAACGCTTATAATACTTATCAAGTCCATCTAATAATCTTGATACGACTGTCTCTTCGTTACTTCCAAATTTTGATACTTCAGTTGGGTAGGTCATATATAATAAGATTTTTGCTCGGGTTACAGAGACGAACAATAAACGACGCTCTTCAGCTTCCATTTCATCCCCACTACGAGCAACATGATCGTCGATTGTGTTTATTGAGAATACTACGGGCCATTCAAGTCCTTTGGATGAGTGCATTGTGGAAATAGTTACTCTATCATTTGAATTTTTACTAATATTGTCGTCTGCATCACCTCCTAACGATAAACTGAGTAGTAATCTTTGTAAAGGATTAAGGACTTCTGAGGGGTCGGGTTGTATATCTTCGTTTTCTTCATCAAATACTAATTGAATATGAGATCTTATTAAGTTTATGTTCTCATTTCTCTTCTCTTCATTATTATCTCCAAATGATTTAATTAGGTCAGTTTTTTCTAAAATATTATCAAGAATTTTTGACACACAATCAGCAGGTTTAGCTTCTTGTTGTAGTAACTCTCTGCACTCTTCAATCAAACCAACATAACTTTGTAATCCTTTTAGTGCATCTCCCCTTAGTTTCAGCTCTTGATCTGAGCGAAAAGTACTATCATTAGCAAATCTTTTCAGTTGACTAAAAATAGTTTGCTCATCATCAATACGGGCAAGAAGTTTACTTGAGCTGACATCTCCAAATCCCCTCTTTGGCATATTTATAGTTCTCGTAATTGCAACTTTATCATTATCTGAATTTACTACTCGTAAATAATCAACTACTGCTCTCACCTCAACTCTGTCCCAGAATTTAAATCCACCCAATACCTTATAAGGAATACCATTAAAAGCTAGTTCCAATTCACATTTCTTACTAGCATAAGAAGTACGTGAAAGAATTGCAATATCTTTATATGAGAGAAGTGCTCCAGATGAAGCTTTCAAGTATTGAATTTGATCAATAATAAACTTTGCTTCCTGGTGTTCATTACGGAATTTTAATAAATATGGTAATAGTTTGGTTGTTGAGCTGCTGTGAATATCTTGTGATTTCAATCGTCTATCACTACCAATTCGATCAACATCTTTTTGAATAATACCTGTGGCAGTGTTAAGTATTGGTTGAATTGAACGATAATTTTCTTCTAAATAAATAATTTTCGAGCATGGAAATATTTCACTCAAAATTCGAATGTTTTCTGGTTGTGCATTTCGAAATGCATAAATACTTTGATCTGGATCACCAACAATTGTGATATTACCAGTGGCATTAGCAAATAGCTGAGTAAGTTCCAATTGAACTTTATTACTGTCTTGGAATTCATCAACAAGAACCGCTTGAATATTTGAAACAATTTGTGGATGTTTTCTTAGTAAATCTCTACATTTAATAATAATATCATCGAAATCAACCAATCCATTATTATCTAACTCATCTTGATACTGTTGGTATATAAATTTGCCAATTGGAGAATTAAATTCATTTTGACTAACTTTTACAAAATCATCAGGATTTGTATAACCATGAGATTTAAATTCTGATATTTTTCTTATACAATGTTTAGGATCAATATTTATAGATTGCTTAGAGGAATGATTATAATAAATTTTGCCTTTTTGTGTATACCCAAACTCTTCTAATTTAACTTTGAAATGAGCTGAATGAACAATTTCTTTCATAATAGTAGATTGATCAGTAGGGTCAGCTATTGTGATTTTATTAGATAAGCCAATTTTAGATCCGAATCTAACTAAATATTTAAAACATTCACCATGAAAAGTACCGATATTCAATTTAGAAATTTCATGATTATTAGGTAACATTTGTTTGATACGGTCTTGCATTTCCCTAGCTGCTGCATTTGTAAATGTCATGACGATAATATTCTTAGCAGGAATAGATTTCATTAAAAATGCTATTCTAGATGTCAAGGTTTTAGTTTTACCAGTACCTGGACCAGCCAGGATTTGATATTGGCCAGATAATGGGGCTGTGACTGCTTCATATTGAGCAGAATTTAGATTTGATAGAATTTGATCTGACATGGTAGCAAGCTACCGAACAGATTCCAACAGATATTTATTTCGTTCTATTGATAGCTCGAGAAGATATTCACGTGAAGCACACGACTCAAAAAATACCACTTATAGGAAAGTACATAACCCTTCTTACGCGACGCGTTTAATTAAGACTTGCAGCTTCATATCATTCCTACAACTCCGCCGTCAGTAGCTAAGCTCCGACTTAATCTTCGACTTGACGACACTCTCACTATTCATAAATTCAACTTGATAGTCATAACATAACCCTTTGCTATTATGTCATCTTCTCGCCCAGAATTAAAATTCTCTGACAGAAATGACGAATCTTCGTTCGTTAAATTCTTCAATTCTTTGCCCAAAAATGACTCCTCAACTATCCGCGTATTTGAACGTCAAGACTACTACACCGTTCATGGTGAAGATGCAAAATATATCGCACAAACAGTTTATAGAACTACCTCTGTACTGAAATATATTGGTGGAGATTCTAATCATGGATTAGCTTATTGTACTTTATCAAATATTGTATTCATAAACTTTCTAAAAGATGCTTTACTATCAAAAGCACTTAAAATTGATATTTATTCAAGCAAGAATAGTGGTGGTAAAAATTCAAATAATCAATGGAAATTATCAAAACATGCTTCACCTGGTAATCTTCAAGCTGTTGAAGATTTAATTGGTTCTGCTGGAATTGATCAAAAGGCTGTAGTAATTGCTGTCAAAATTAATTCCAAATTAGATCAAAGAACAGTTGGCGTTTGTTTTATTGATGCATCTGCTCGTGAAATTGGAACTTCTGAATTTCCTGATAATGAGCTTTTCTCAAATCTTGAATCTCTCATTATTCAATTAGGAGCTAAAGAATGTGTTTTACCAAAAAATCAAGAAAATGACTCTTCTGATTTAATAAAAATTAGAGATATGGTTGATAGATGTGGTCTTGTAGTTACTGATCAATCTATTTCTGATTTTAATGGCAAAGATACAGAACAAGATTTATCAAGATTATTAAAAACTAGTGATGATAATGATAATAATGATGGAGTTAGCTCCTTTGTTGATACAAACAACACTCCTGTTTCATTAAATCCACAATTAAATCAAACTGTTGCTATGGGAGCAACCAGTGCTTTGATCAAATATCTTGAATTAATGACTGACCCTGATAATTATGGGAAATATCGTCTTATTCAACATGATTTAAGTCAATATATGAGACTTGATACATCTGCGTTAAAAGCTCTTAATCTAATGCCCGGTCCAAGAGATGGATCAAAATCAATGAGTTTATTTGGTCTTTTAAATCGTTGTAAAACTCTAGCTGGTACTAGACTTTTAGGACAATGGTTAAAACAGCCATTAATGGATGTAGAAGCTATTCGAGCCCGTCATCTTCTTGTTGAAATTATGATGCATGATACTGCCCTTCGTCAGACGTTACAAGAAGATCATTTACATGTAGTACCTGATTTAGGAAGATTGGTTCGTAAATTTCAAAAAGGAACCGCTAATTTGGAAGATGTTGTAAGGGTTTATCAATTGGTTATTAGATTACCTGATTTTATTAGTCTTTTGAGTGATGTCAAAGATACTGATGGTAATGGGTATAGTGAAATTATTGAAACTACTTATACGTCACATATTAAACAATATCAGGCTAACTTGGACAAATTACAGGAATTAGTTGAAACAACGGTCGATTTAGCTGCTTTGGATAATCATGAATTTATTATCAAGGCTGATTTCGATGATCGATTACAAGAGATTCGAAATAGATTAGATAATTTAAGAACTGAGATTGCTAAAGAACATATTCGAGCTGGTGATGATTTAGATATGGAACCAGAAAAGAAACTGAAACTTGAACAACATCATATTCATGGTTGGTGTATGAGATTAACTAGAATCGATTCTGGTTGTTTACGATCTAGTCGTGGATATGTCGAACTTTCCACTCAAAAAGCAGGTGTTTATTTTGTTTCTTTTAAAATGAAAGAACTAAATGAAGAATATAATCAACTTGATAGCGAATATCGCAGAACTCAATCTTCTTTAGTTAGAGAAGTGGTTGGAATTGCTGCTACTTATTGTCCTGTTATTGAGAGATTATCTACAGTTCTTGCTCATCTTGATGTTATTGTTAGTTTTGCTCATGTGTCAGCATTTGCACCTTCTCCTTATGTACGACCAAAAATGCATGAACGTCATAGTGGTAATACTATACTTCGACAAGCACGTCATCCTTGTATGGAAGTTCAAGATGAGGTTAGTTTTATCCCTAATGATGTTGAATTGGTTAGAGGCGAGTCGGAATTTTTGATTATCACTGGTCCTAATATGGGTGGTAAATCTACTTATATCCGACAAATTGGTGTTATTGCTCTTATGGCTCAGATTGGTTGTTTTGTTCCATGTACAGAAGCTGAATTGACTATCTTTGATAGTATTCTTGCTCGTGTTGGTGCAGGTGATTCACAATTAAAAGGAGTTTCTACTTTTATGGCTGAAATGTTAGAAACTGCTACTATCCTTAAGAGTGCCACTAGAGAAAGTTTAATTGTTATTGATGAATTAGGTAGAGGTACTAGTACATATGATGGATTTGGTCTTGCTTGGGCTATTTCCGAACATATTGTTAAGAATATTGGATGTTTTGCAATGTTTGCAACACATTTCCATGAATTAACTGCCTTGGCTGATAATCATCCTGGAGTTTGTAATTTACATGTTGTTGCACATATTTCGGATATTTCTTCTCCTGATAGTGATATTACTTTATTATATAAAGTTGAAAAGGGTATTAGTGATCAATCATTTGGTATTCATGTGGCTGAAGTAGTTAAATTTCCTTCTAAAGTTGTTAAGATGGCGAAGCGAAAGGCTCGTGAGTTGGAAGATTATGAAGGTGATGATGATGCAGAGGTGATGAAGAAAGCAACAAAGAAGTTTTCTACTGAACAAATCAATCAGGGTAGTAAATTGATGAGAGAGGTTCTTACTAAATGGCAAGAATCTGTTAATTTGAAAGATGGATCGAAAGCATCCTTAGATCGATTACGAGAACTTATTTCAAATGAATATGAAGAGAAGATTAAATCAGATGCATTTATTCAAGAAATAGTTTCACAGTTATAATCATTTTATGTATTTCATTTGCTATATTTATAATCATACTTTAAGATAAACTAATTTCTACTAAAACAAGTTCTTCTTTATCTTTCTCATACCCTTCAATTAATCCTTCATATGTTACATCAATCTTTAAAAGTTTACCATTGGTAATTCTTGACTTATTAACAGGTTTACCATCAACTATAGCGGTTACGTTATCTACTGGGAAGGTAGTGTATACCCCCAATACTCCAAGAGCTTTCAACCAAACCCTAACCCCTAAACTCCCTCCACTAGTTGATTTTGCTTCAATCTCATACGAATGAACTCCAGCAATTCCACAAATATTATCTAAAAGGCCGAAAAATGCAATTGCTGGTCTATCAATATCAACCCACTCACTCTGAACTGGTTTAGAAGGAACTGGTATTAATGGAGCTGCACTAACAATATCCCATTCTCCTGATAATAACGAAACAGACGCATTTTTATCATTTGGAGACCAAAGAGTTCCAGTTTTATAAGAACGTAGAATCAAATCATCGGAAACAGTAGCAGAAATTCCTGGCTTAACTGTCATGATAAAATTATCCCAATTTACAGCTTGTGTAACTTCATCATAAGAAATGTTAAACGCAGCTAAAATAATACTATATATAACCGATGGTTTACCATCTCCTTTTGGTAATTCAGTAAATTCAGAATAATTATAGCCCCAATGGATAGCTTCAGCATCAAATGGTTGATATGGAAATACCGGTCTAGCAACTCCAGTTGGTCTAAGGACTACTCTTTGATTGGATCTAGATGGTGAAGAAAATGATTTGATTAAATCCAAATCATGCTTGTATGGACTATCAGTGAAGTAAATAGGTCCACCAGAAATGCATCTTGCTGCCGCATGTAAACTAGTTACTCGAGTTGCAAGTGGTTCTTCTCCTCCAGCCTGAAGTTTCGATTGAAACATATCAAAATCAGGAATCGAATATAGATTTCCTGTATACACAGTATTGTAAAGATTGACATAGATATGCCAAAAATGACTTGACAGAATGGTAGGAAAGAAATCATTCGAATTACGGAATACTGGAACAGGTCTACGTTTAGAACCTTCATTATAAGTACTTCTCTGTAACGAATAAAGCATAATATTTTGCACCATTGCCATACAATAAATAACTTTTCCATTAAAATATTTCAATGATGAGTTAAACAAAGATTCTTGATAAGCAGGATATAGATCCCCACGAATTTCATGACTATGAATATCATCAATTACTGCTTGATAATCTATTTTCACGCATGTAATTCCTGCATCAGCAAGTGATTTGAAATATTCGTCATAAAATCTTGGTGCTTCTTCAGAATTAATAATCCTGAAACTTTTACCATTTTTCATTTTACAATCAACAGTTTTATACAATTCATCAAGTTCAGATCCTCGCACTACTCCTTCCCAATAACCTATCAAAGTAGACCAAACACCAATATCTTTAATATAAGGGAATTTTTTATGAATTTCTTTAACCAATCCTTTTAATCCATGAGGAAATCTAAACTCATCAGCTCTTAAATCATACAATTGACGATATTGATTGGTATGTTGCCAACCATCATCAATAATAATACCAGAAATTTTAACTCCAGAAGAATCCAAATCAGTCAAAGCATTGATAATGAGGTCATGTGATAAAACTGGACCAAGACCATTCCAAGTACAATACATTAATCCATCAAACCATTCTGTTTTCCATGATGCAGTTTTGTCAACCAAACTAACTTTAGACATTAACTTTTCCACCTCATCATCACCAAATATCACACTTTTTGAAATATCAAACAATGCCTGGACTACGAGTTCAAATTCCAATCCATACGCAACAAATACTCTTTGACCTTTATCTTCAACACTCTTCGAGTCATTTTCTGTATGTAAAACAATTCCACCATGACCAGTCGACTTCAAACCTGAAGTACATAAATCAGAAGTCCCCGAAGATGGCAAAACACCAACATGAACCCCATCACTCCTTTCAAATATTGTCAATACACCAAGTCTATCAAGAGAAAAATGTTTCCCACCAGTTCTAGGAGCCAACCAAAATGCCGATTCTCTTACATACGAAACATACTGCGATAGCAAATGAGGTTTACCAAGATGAGTATCTTTTGACGAATAACCATCAATTTTTTTAGAAATATCAAATACCTGAATTCCAGAACTGGAAGAATAAGATGGATTTACATCAAAATCAGAATCAAAATCTTTAAAAAGGTCACTCAATTCAAGCAAAACCGATTTAGCAATCGAACGAGACATGATTAGAAACAAGGAATGAAAATACGAGTTTAACCAACAAGGTTTAACGAATGACAATGAATACAATCTATACTCTAATCAATGGAAATTAAACCAATTTATAACACTCTCATAAATATTTTAATTATTGCTTCTAACTTGTAGTGGTTAAAAATATAAATTAGAATGCTACAAATTGAATGTGACCGATCTACATATGGAGGCAGGGCTTATGTGGGGGAGCTAAATCTAGTAACAATATGCAATGCAGCACGTTTTATATCATATTAGCAGCAGGGTATGTTTCTTGAATCGGATAGTTATGGTGGGGTATAATATATAATATATAATATCTAGTTATCCTGGATTATTATTTAGAATATTCACTTCGTTAGTTATCGTCTTATGACCTCCTCCTCGTTTTGCCGTCATCTGCCTCCGGCGGCCGGGCTCTGCCCGGACCCGTTGCTCGCTTCGCTCGTAAACCATAGTTCGTTTAGTCACGAAGTTAGATCCATACTATATACCTTGTGAGGTCGTTTCACACTAGTTAATCATCAAACCTTATTGAAATGTTTAGTCTTCTCGTCTAGTGCCAAAGCCAAGTCTTGTGATCTCTCAAATCTCAGCTAGTCATAGCCACTAGCAGTGGCTGGCATCGCATGGCCAAAAGTTATTCAAGTTTATGATTAGAATTAACCAATATTGATATCAAGCTGAAGTCGTGCCGATAGCACATCTATCGCTGTCCGGTCGGGTGTCCGATAGCACAACAGCTACACGGGTCCGAATACACCCCAACTCAAGTGAGCACAGATTACTCCCCTCGCTTGACCGCTTTCCGTACGATCACTGCGGGTAGCTACAGATCGCTTCGCCGATAACTTATCTATCTCTCTTATCATGCTTTGTAAACCCAATATAGGTTTTAGCATACAAATAAGATATAAAAAAGTAACTTCTATTGTTTACGGATGTCCGAAGAATTCCATCCCAGTTCCGGGTAAGGATATATCAATTGGGTAACTATATTCAAATCCTACTTCAATAAACTGGCCCGAGTCTAGATGGAGCTCCTCTTTACAATACTTCCCGTAGTGGATAAAATATTAGCCGTTATCTTATCATTAAGACCCGATTCAACGGATGATCTACAGACGATCTATACTGCATCTTATCTGATAAGCGCCGAGAACTCATTATTGGTGGGGGTTTTGTATAAATAAAGGTCGATAGAATGATAAAATGGATTGATTTAAAAGTTGCTTGCTTGTTATCAATTCTTAAATTAGATATTGAAAATGGTACAGGAAAAAGCTGCTCTTCAGGAACCTCTCCTGCCAACTAATGAACAAAATAAGAATGTAGCTACCCCACGTAATTCTCGAGGAATTAAAGTATTTATTGCTTCTCTTGCAGTTACTTTATATATCATCTACAATGGATTCTTTACTCAATGGATTCCTAACCGCAGTCAAGCCGTTGAATCGGTCACTGCTCGTGATGAATGCCCTGCTTTGAACAAGATTATTCCTTCTGACTCTTTAGCCGACCCAGAACAATTCTTTACCTCAGAGTATAAGAACTTTTCTGTTTCTGCTTGGGCTGGTGCAATTAGATTCCCAACCGTTGGTTATGATGATTTGAAAGACGTTGGCCATGATGATAGATGGTTGGTATTTGGAGAATTACATAGTTTCCTTAAACAAACATTCCCATTGACATTTACAAAATTTGATGTTGATTATGTTAATACTTATGGTTTACTTATGACATTACCTGGTAAGAATGCAGCTTTGAAACCAGTTGTTCTAATGGCTCATCAAGATGTTGTCCCTGTTCCAGATGGAACTGTTGCTGATTGGACTCATCCTCCTTTTAGTGGATATTTTGATGGTGAATATGTTTGGGGCAGAGGTAGTAGTGATGATAAGAATAGTCTTATTGGTATTCTCGAAGCAACTGAATCTTTACTTAAACAAGGATATGTTCCAGAAAGATCTATTATTCTCTCATTTGGATTTGATGAAGAAGTTAGTGGATTCAGAGGTGCTAAAAATATCGCCAAGCATCTTGAAGAAAAATTAGGTCCAGATTCTATTTATATGATTGTTGATGAAGGTGGTAGTGGAATTCAAAAGGCATATGGAACTTGGTTTGGATTTCCTGGTACTGGTGAAAAGGGTTATATTGATGTTAGAATTGCTCTCACCACAACTGGTGGTCATAGTTCTATTCCTCCTGATCATACTTCAATTGGAATTATTTCTAAAATCATTACCGAATTAGAATCTAACCCATATAAACCTGATATTACCAGAGCTAATCCATTTTACTATCATTTACAATGTATGGCTAAAGAAGGTGTTACTATTGATAATCAATTAAAAACCGATATTCAATCTCTCGAACAATCTCCTATTTCTAAACAAAGGGTTATTGAAGAAGTTGAAAAAGATTTCTTATTGAAATATGTTATTAGAACTAGTCAAGCAGTTGATGTTATTAAAGGAGGAATTAAAATCAATGCATTACCAGAACAAGTCTCAGTTGATGTCAATCATAGAATTGCTATTGAATCATCTGTTGATTTTGTTAAACAAAACATTATTTCTACTGTTTCAGCTATTGCTGAACAATTTGATTTTGGTGTCACTGCTTTCGGTAAAACTATCTCTGGTAACTCTAATTCCAAGGGATTTTTTGAAATCTCCGCCCTTTCCGAACTTGAACCCGCTCCAGTCGCTTCCATCATCAACAATCCCACTTGGGATCTCATTGGAGGTACTGTTAAACAAGTATTTGAAGATGTTAATGGAGGATCAGTAGATGGTCCCATCACCATCGCTCCCAGTATCATGACTGCAAATACTGATACAAGACATTATTGGAATCTCACAAAGAACATCTTTAGATTCACTCCCATGGTAAGTCCTTTTGATTTCAATATCCACACTGTTGATGAACATACCAGTTTAGAAGGACATCTCAAAGCAGTTGCTTTCTATTACAATTTCTTGCGTAATGTTGATTCTTTCAACACCGATTAACCATTTCCATTTACTATGTATTAAATTTTCATGCTCTTAAATCACACCTCCCCGTTTGCCTCCGGCGGCCGGGCTCTGCCCGGACCCGTAGCTCGCTCCGCTCGTTTCTGGGGGTACCAGCTCCCACCTCATGATCTCATCAATCCTTTCGTCATTTTCTGGGGTAACTACCGGAATGAAGTTAATGGTCACGCGTTTTCTCATGCAATGTCTCGCATCCTCACGCACCCTTACGTATTTACTCTGCCGAACGAGCAAGTTACAGTCCGACTTCAGATCATCTTCGGTGACGTGATCACACAACAAATGTAAACAAACATGACCTAAGAATATCCATCCACCACCCACCTCAACCTTCCACACACTCACAGAATGAGTTAAACTAAGCAACTCAATTCCAGAACTCACCGCACATCGCCAAGTCTCAAATCAAGTCGCACTCCCCCTTAAAACACAACTCCTACCGTCTTAACTCCGGATCGAGATATGGCACTAGCTACTCTTCCATTGACTCATTATTCTCTCACGATCTCGTTAATGATGTAAACACTTTACCCCTGCCCACCTTGTCTCGGCGGCTAGGTTTACTATATTCAACGACTGGCAGCCCATTCAAGCCATTCCATATTCTACCTACCTCAGTTCACTGCCTACTCCTTCCCTACCCTACTCCCAACACCACCACCAAACGCCCCCAGTCAACTTGAAACTTAACCTGCCTTACCTACCACCTACCCTAAAACCCTCCCTACCTACCCTACTACCCTAACTCTCTCACTCATTTGCCGCTGTTACCCATTCTACCCTCTCTCTACCCATCCAACCCAGACCAACCCTTACCTCTCTTACGGCCGGCCCTGACTCTTATGATTAGGCCTATAACCCTTAGCCATAAGCCAATTCTCATTGTCTTCGATCGTACCAACCGACTCTGAAGTAACATCCCACTTGCCTCGATATTCACGTCATCGTATCACGCAACGCATCTCGAATCTGCCGGCAACAATAATTCCGTTACGCCACTCCACCAATTCCTCTTCTCTCTTCCTTCCATCTCTTCCTTCCATCTCTCCCTTCAACCTCTCCCTTCTCCGTTCTCTCACTCCTCTATTCTCCCTCCCCCATCTCATAATCCCCCCTATCCCCCACTACAATATTTGTCCCGATCCACTCGATCATTCTCCCATTCTCCCTCCAATCCCATCCCCGGATTTCATCTGCATCAAACACAAACAATCTAACAACCTAATCCAAGTTAGGCAGGCAGGCACACTTGCAGTGAACGTGACTTCTATCGGGATAAATGAAACTTACGTCACACTATCTAACATACGCCTACAGATACCTGCCTGTGCCATACTACCACAACCACAACCGCTACTCACTACCACATTACCTCTATCCACCTGATTACCATTCTCGACCTACCCAACCAATCTTTCGAAAGAATAGGAGAGGGGTAAAAAGCAAATAGTTGAACAAAAAAGTATAAATTAGCCAGATAGCCAATCTATTTCTTTCTCTTTTTCTTCTTTTCTTTCTTTATTCATATTATTGAAGTTAGTTATACTACTTTCTACAATAGAGAATAACGTTACATAAACACTACACTACTACTCAACTCTACTCTACTCTACTTCTTTACTACTCTACTATACAATATGGCCCGTACTACTAGATCAACGAGTGGATCCACTGAGGAAAAACTTCCTAAATTCTTTGCTAAAAGTGGCTACCTCAACCAAGATCCTAATAGCGTCAAGAAAGACGGTCATGGAAAAGGTAATTGGGGAAAAGAAGGTGATGAAATTGAAGATCTCGAACAAACCGGCGAATTCAATTTTAGCCATGCTCGTCGTAGATCGAATTCTACCTCTGGCAATCACGCAGATATGAATTCTCAAACCAAGTTTGATGGATCTGATGAAGTCTTCGAAGAAGATTATTAATGAACTGATGATTGAATGATAATGACATAAGGAAGGAGAGGAGGAGAAAGGACATAGATTGATAAATAGGTTATAGCATTAAACGAGGGAGATAGGTTTATTCAATTCTCTCTTAACATTCATTTTCTTTACTTTCCTCTTTCTTCTTTTATAAGCCACACTTATGTAAATAACTACATTTTAATTCAAAATATATTTAGAAAATGATTTTTAAAAATTCTAGTAGGGGTCATTTCGAGGAGAGCTTCTGCACTATCTCGATCGCCGTCGATTGATCGTACCTTATCATCTTGCAGTGATCCTCCTTTTGCATGCCGTAATTAATTACATACCTTATCAGTGATAATTTAATAAAATTAATTTATAATCCTCGGGCAATATGTAGATCATAAACTAATCTAATAGCAAACTCAAATCTTATCATATTTATTACTTGTCTGTAGTTTTTATTGTATTCATCTGTTCTGCTTATCTATTTATCTAAATCAAGAAATGAATTAACTGCATCAACGGTTGATTCCTTCAAACTACGAAATTCAATTCCAAGTTCTTTTCTTATCTTTGAATTATCACATCGGAAAATTCCTTCTAAACTATTCTCACCAGTTGGAATAGGAACTTTTCCCTTCAATTGAGGAAATTCATCAATAATTATTTGAGCCATTTGATCGTATAAAAAGCTTCCAGCAGTTACGAAATAACGTTGACCAGCAGCTTTAGGATTCTCATAAGCTAATAAATGTGCAAGTGCAACATCACGAACATCAACCCAGGTTGGAAATCCAGTAAATGGAACTCCTGATTTAACCAATGATCCATTAATTAAACTATAGGTCAATGCTGGAGATTCACCTAATCTAGAAAGATCGGAAATATAGTGAAGATTGGGTCCATATACCATAGGTGGGTTGATAGCAGTGACAGTAAAGTTTGGTTTCTCCTTCTCAACAAATTCATGAGCGGCTTTTTCAGCAAGTACTTTACTAGCACAATAGCCAACAGCAGAATTATCAGAATTCTTGGCTTCTTCATAACTAACAGGATTCCAATCTTTTTCTGAATAAGCATGATCATAGTGAATACCCTTTGAAAGGTCTACCAATGCCGCAAATGAAGAGGTAATTACAACTCTCTTTACTGAAGGGTTATTTTCTTTAATTGATTTAAGAATTCCTACTGTACCTTGAATAGCAGGAATCAACAAATCTGTTTCATTATTCTTTACCTCCAAAGCGTAAGGGCTTTGGGTATGAATAACACCATCAACATTTTTCACCACATCGTCAAAAGCCCCAGGGGCGGTAATATCAGCAACGATTTTAAGAGTGATATAACCAGCATATTTCTTGTATGTAGAGGTTTTTTGGAAATTCTTTATAGACTGTTCATTTCTAACAGTTCCAACTACTCTATAACCAGCTTCCAAGAAGTAATTAATGATATGAGCAGCGATGAATCCAGAAGCTCCAGAAATAAGGATGGTGCCTTTAGAACCAGGTGCGAAAGAAGAAGTAGTAACCATTGTGTGAGTAGAGAGTAGTAGTAGTAATACTGTTGGAATTGTCCAATTGATAAGTACAAAATAGCAACTCTAAGTCATTCGGCTTCCTACTTTATATACTTTTCAACCATTGTATCTTAACTCCTAACTCCTTATCATGAATTATCTAAATCCGCTTCTTCTCCGCTTCACTAGTTGAGAGACGCTTACTCGAGGGTTGGGAAATGTCGATCCATCGCACTAAATAGTTTACGCATGTAGGTTGTGTTAAATCCGCTGTTCGGAGATGAAAGGGTGGTTATAACGGCAATTGAGTAGGAATTAACCTGATATCTTTACTTGATGTGGATATTGGGCTTGAAATAGATGTAAACCCCGAAAATAAATTGGCTGAGTTAGTCTGAGGTTGACGGATCAGAACGGTTAGGCCGGTTAAGACGGATATTTGATAATGAAAGTGGGCACACGAACTTAAGCCAACCTGGGTATGAAGTTTGACAACGTGATTTGTGAGAGTGACAAACTTGAGGGACCAATTTGGATAATTTTCTGAAAGGTAGTGTTTTGGAGTATGATTTTCCACAGAAGATCGCTTTCCGACCTACGAAGTTAGAGGACTCACTTATAATCGGTAACCGCTTGGAGCGAGTAAGTAGGGTTAACTCGAGCAATATTACGTATTACTGGGACTACACAAACGAGCGGAGCGAGCTACGGGTCCGGGCAGAGCCCGGCCGCCGGAGGCAGAGTACCGTATGCGGCGTAAGAGGCTCGGGAGCCTCAGATATGCATGTGAAATTTATATAGTATCGCAGCTTGACAAACTGAATTGGTTTAATAGGTTGATAAGAAAGAAGGTAAATGAGATGAGATGTCAATATGTACTAAACAAAGAAGAATATGGGGAGTATTCATTGATTCAGTGATGAATAGAAGAGTTAGTTGTTTGATGATAAATGATATGAGTTGTAAGAGAAGTATCAGATCAATGACAAGTATCTCATCATCTCCTATTATAACTCCTCCAGTTATATCCGAAACTCCTCAGAAATTTAGAACCCTTTTCCAAAGATTGGAGAAATTACGTCAGAATAGTGATGCCATTGTTGATTTATTATTAGGAGAAGAATATGCTATACCTAAAGATCTTCAACTTCAGATCATGGCTCCAACCCTTCGTTCATCCCTACATAAAACTGCATTTTTCACTAAACTATACTGCACGGGAAAATCTCTATTAGACGTTCAATGTCAGATATTTCATATATCAAGAGGATCTGCAAGTCGAAATTTGATTGAAGGGTTGGACTTTATGTCATCCAGCCCCATCAACTCTCTACAAACATTAAAAGTCTTCGTAGAGAACTTTGGCCTGGATAATGCTTTAATTCCTGCTCATAAATGCGCACCTCCATTACCCAGAGACCTACAACTCATTGCTACAGTAGACAGCCTACTTCTCCTCGTTGGAGCTGTATATTTCCATCACGGCCCTACCAAAACTGCCAATTTCATTCAGTCATGCATCATCAATGGTCGTTCCGGTTTATATCGAATCCATACACGACTTCATGAATCGTCCGAGCTGTGACATCTGCCTCCGGCGGCTGGGCTCCGCCCAGACCCGTAGCTCGAGCTGCGCTCGAGAACCACTGTAATCTACAATTAATCTGCATTTTATCCTAATTCTTTATCGTTTTTTTTAATACTTTCTGATCTGAATACTTACCGGAATCTTCCCGCTCAATTCACATGTGCACGTGACTCACGTGACACGGCTCGGAAATCTCCTTGCATAAACTCCAGGTTTTGGGCACGAAGAGTATAAAAAGGCGGGGTTGGAATTTCCGTTGTTAACCGAGAACCCCATATATCCTTCATATATCAAGTAATCTATGCCGTTGGTTTTTTAGAAACTTACAATCTTCTCGCGGTAAAGAAAATAAACCAAATTCACTGACAGTATAAAATCAATAGAATGTTAGTTAGTCGTGGAATTCGTATTCCCCGTATTCCTTCAGGTCGATTCTTACACAATCCAAAACAAAATCCTTCATTTACTCCAAGATTCACTAGATCCTTCTCTGCTATCCCAGAAACTTCCCCAAATCATATTAACCTCTCTGATGCTCCTTTTTTAGCTAGATCATCAAGAACTGCACTTTCAAATCTGGAGTTATCAGATTTAGCGAGAAATGGTGCCTCAAAGTCTCTGAATCTTTATCAAGCTATAAATGATGCTCTGAGAATTGCTCTAGAAACTGACGAAAGTGCTATCCTACTCGGTGAAGATGTTGCTTTCGGTGGAGTATTCAGATGCTCAATGGGTCTTCAAGAACAATTCGGTTCTCAAAGGGTCTTTAATACTCCATTATCTGAACAAGGTTTGGTTGGTTTTGCTATTGGTTATGCAGCAATGAAACAAACTGCTATTGCTGAAATTCAGTTTGCAGATTATGTATTCCCAGCATTTGATCAAATTGTCAATGAAGCTGCCAAATATCGCTACAGATCTGCTACTTTCAATTGTGGCGGATTGACTATTCGTATGCCCTGTGGAGGTGTTGGTCATGGTGCAATGTATCACTCACAAAGTGGTGAAGCCTTCTTCTCTCATGCTCCTGGGCTTAAAGTTGTCGTTCCTCGTTCTCCCTTACAAGCTAAAGGGCTTTTGTTAGCTAGCATTAGAGATCCTAATCCTGTCATCTTTATGGAACCTAAGATTCTCTATCGTGCAAGTGTTGAACATGTTCCTTTAGAAGATTATGAACTTCCATTAGGTAAAGCTGAAGTTATCAAGCAAGGTTCTGATATTACTCTTATTGGATATGGAACTCAACTTTATCATATGCAAGCAGCAGCCGAACTCGCAAGAGAAAAATTCGGTGGTGTTTCCTGTGAAATTATTGATCTTCGAACCGTTGTCCCCTGGGATAGAGAAACAGTTTTTGAGAGTGTTAATAAAACAGGTCGTGCTGTTGTCTGTCATGAAGCACCTAAAACAAATGGAATTGGTGCTGAAGTAGCGGCAGAAATTCAAGAAAACTGCTTCTTACGTTTAGAATCTCCTGTCCAACGAGTTACTGGGTGGGATACTCATGTAGCATTATCTTTTGAGTCTTTCCAATTACCTGATGTTACGCGTACTTTCCATGCGATCAAAAAAGCGCTCAATTATTAAAATTTTACTTTCGAATTGTAATTAATGCTATTCTACTCTGTGTTTTCTGTGAGTGGGCTTTGCCCAGATTCATGGCTAAATTCGAAAAGGATATATAGTTTTCTCACAGTTATAAATATGCTTGTATAAATATTTATTCAAAAAGATTTTAAATTACTAACACTGCTGCAGTAAGCTGCTCATATACATATTTAAATAAAAACTATAGATATCAATGCATTGTCGCAATCGACAATTATAGGATAAAATCGATAGGGTATTTCACTATGGTAACAAGCGAGTGACTGTGTTTATTAAGTTACTAATACAATCAATAACCTCACCCAATTATACCTCAAAATTTGGACAAGAAGTTATCGAAATAAAAGGAAAATCCCTTATCTGATCATTATCTAAACTGCAACATTTAACAATATTTAATAAACGAAACTTTATATTACTTACTTTCTTTCCTATCTCCAGCATGTACCTGCATAAAATCGGCCCGCTATCTCCCGCTACCGCGGATCGAATAACCATCTCTTCCACACGGCAGTATCAACTGGACCACTTCACTACTAGGACTCATATCTGTCTTATTGAATTACCCCATATTCTCATCTTCTTCCTCTATTTATTTCAAAATGAACACTCATATGGCATTAGCTAAAGATCCAAGTCAAGATCGAGACTTATTATCTGCATCATTCAATCAAGATCAAGGGTGTTTCGCAATTGGATATGAACATGGATTTCGAGTTTACAATACAGATCCAATGGAATTGCGAGTTAAACGTGAATTTTCAGATGGCGGAGTTGGAACAGCTCAAATGCTACATAGAACAAATTATCTGGCTCTAGTTGGAGGTGGTAGAAATCCTAAATTCCCTCAAAATAAAGTAATTATTTGGGATGATTTGAAACATAAAAGTGCTTTATCATTGGAATTTTTATCTCCAGTATTGAATGTATTATTATCAAGAACAAGAATTGTGGCTATTTTAAAGAATAAAGTCCACGTTTATGCATTTTCTTCACCACCAAGTAAAATTGGTTCTTATGATACGATTGACAATCCTTTTGGAATAGGATCGTTAGCTAATAATATATTAGCATTTCCTGGACGTGGTCTAGGACAAATTCAAATTGTAAACTTAGCTAGTGGATTGGCAGTGTCTCATGATAGTAAAGGAGCCAATGAGAATATTGGAGCAGGTTTAGTTTCAATTGTCCGTGCCCATCGAGGAAATATTCGTTGCCTTAGCCTCAATCCTTCTGGAACAGTTGTAGCAACTGCTAGTGAAATTGGAACTATAATCCGACTTCATTCAACGGACAATACTGCTCTCCTTCATGAATTTCGTCGTGGATTAGATCGGGCAATTATTTATTCAATGGCATTTTCCCAATCATCAAATAGATTGGCCGTATTATCGGATAAAAATACTCTTCATGTTTTTGATACTGCATTTATATCTACATCTACAACTACCCCTGCATCAACAATCACCACCTCGACAAATACAAATTTATCACCTTCTTCCTCGCCAATTCCTTCGGCTGCTGCTCCAAATAGACGTCATGTTCTTGGTAAATTGCCATTAATGCCTCGATACTTTTCCAGTGAATGGAGTTTTGCATCAGCTCGGATAGAAGGACACCATCATTCGGGACCTGGGATCCTTGGCTGGAGTTCTGATGATTCAGTTATTATCATATGGATTAAAGAATGTCGATGGGAAAAATATGTCATTGTGGAACGTGATTTTCCGTCATCAGTGACCGATAGACCTACCAGTCCAGAAACTCAATGGGAACTTGTTCGGGAAGCATGGCGAGGGTTTGAAGGGCTATCATATGATTAAGTGCATGTCTATAGTATACGTTTAATCCACGAGCTCTGCAAATACTCACGACGAGGTTTGAAGGACTATCTTTTGAGTCTATGTCTATAGTATACGTTTAATCCACGAGCTCTAAAAATACTCGCTGACTGGTGTTTGGGAATATCTGGCCATTGAGATCTCTAACTACCCGGCGTGCCTCATCTTCACTTCTCAGTCGCAACAGGTATGGACTTCCCCCATACTTTATCTTACCCACTGGCAGTAATTCTGCAGCCAGATCATCATTGTCAATGAAATCATAATCCCACATTGTTTTTAATATCTGCCATTGGGAAAAGTGAGGAGGAAGACCGATAAGAAGAACGCAACATCGACGATCGGGAACCACTCCCCGGGCTTTTTCGAGAACAGGACTGGTTAATCCTTTGGCCTCAGTTGGATTAACGAAGCTCAACTTCACCTGTAATCCACAGATATCAGCACCAACGGTTTCTTGGTAGTACATCAATGCCGCTTCTTTAGACTCAAATGTTAGGTAGTAACCAAACCAGCGAGTGAGATTTTCTGGATCTCGGCTTCTAGTGACTGTTAAATGGTTAGTTACAATTATTTAATTATATAAAACTTTTGGGTCTTCTGTTGACTCACCTGTGAAATTAATGTGATCTAATACTGGAGAATAGACGCCGACTCTCATGGACGTTGGAGGGAGAATTCGCTCAAAATCACTCTTCTCAAACGACAGATCTATAATATGCCAATAAAGGACCGTGGTACATGATTCTATAATTGTTAGACGTGGTTCAACGTGCCCTACGCAAAGCGGATCAACGAGTCTGAGCAGAGCCCAGTCACCGGAGGCAAAATGGAATCATATTACTTACCTAGAGCTTCGGAGGAGAAAGTAGGGATAGTAGTGGTGTTTGAATTAGGCTCTGTATCCAATTGCAAGGGTTTAAGTTGGTGAGCAAGGTCAGCTCGGCGGTGATCTCTAATTAGAGATTCAGCAGCATTTGGTTTAGGATTGAAAATCCGGGCTAAAAGCTGGCCTAATTTGGGGGATTTAGATGGGTCTTTTGGGGTAGAGTCGGATGCATGATCAGGTGATGATGAGGGAGGGAAGCTCCTTTGTATATTTTCCAATTGAGAAGGTTCAGAAGGATATTTTGACGTTTCTTCGTTAGAGGGAGATTTCTTGAGTCCAAATAAATTGCGTAAAGTGGCATTTGTATCTGTTTTTGGCATTGGAGGTGAGGCCATAGGTTTTGATCCTTTTTGCTGGAATATTAACTGACAAGAACTGAATAAACGTCCATGATGGTGTATCTGAAAATGCTTTCTAATAATTAATTGTCTTTTAACTAGCATTTGGAGCTGTTTATATTATTGTCATAGAGACATTTCATACGATCTGATGAATTAGAAAAATGTCAGTTCTGGTTGATAGCGCCGTGCAAGGGGGCATCTTTTTCGACGCTGTAGATATCTAGATATCATTCAGTATCCACAACTCGTATAAATTATATTCTCTCTGACGCCAATTTTCGCTTTCAAATGAATTTCGTTAAAGATGAATATAAAGCATTAGCAATTGAGTATAGCAATTTCGTTGAAATGATAGAAATTCATCCATCTACGGTTGAGATTATCACGAAGGAGAAAGGTGAACTTAATATTCGCTTAACCACTCAAGGGTGGACTGTTCTCTCTTCTTCTATTGAAAATATTGAAAAAGATTCCATTTTTGAAACTTCTGAAGCTCTTCTTATGTATGCTTCGCCTCAGTTTGCCCGGTTATTTAATGATAAACTTACAGAGAAGCTTACTAAACTTCAAGAATCTTTGAATCAAGTAGACTCCTGATAGTTAAAGTTCAAGGCCCTGAGCTATATTCATATTCGTACATTGTGGTTTATGTAGAAATGAAACAAAAAAAAATTGGGTCGAGACGATAATAGGGCCATCACGTATTTCCGAGAGAAACTTATTCAGGTAATGCAGTTCATGTTTGCTGTTATGTAGAACACTAATATATGAAACCTTATAGGGAACACGTTTAATATGAAATGGTTCTCCCAGAGTGTGCCACTTTTTGTGAAAATAGAGTACGTCTCACTGCAATTGGGGGAGAACGAACCGGAAGAAAAGAGAACGGCAGATAGAGAAGAGGTGAGAAACTGGCCCATCAACAACATTGTCGATTCGTCTAACTTTTAGTATAAAATTTTGAATTTTGAATTCGAATAGGCAATTACTAGAACCCTTTGAATAGACAGGTAATTGTTTTAGTATTAGTCAGGACGAAACGCAACCTAGAAAGTCACGGATATATCATTTGATTTATCGGAAATATGTCAACGTTCATGTATGTGGTGTGCTGTTTATTTATAATACATGTTGTCTTGTAGTGTAATGTTAATGCTGAGATGATATTTATAGACGGTGGCAGACTGCTCGAGAGTACTACAGATATCTCTCTTTTAGAGTTGATTTGATATGATACGATGCTATTATTATTGTTACAAATTATTTGATACAAAGTAGAGTATAGCGTTTATAGTGTTGTCGAGCTTACTGATTCATTATGATATCCATCAGCAAGGTTGTGTTTAATTATGTTTTAGTTTCTTCCAGAAGGAAAGGATGGGTTTTATTCGAGAGAATATTGGATGGGTTGAATCTTGAGCTGAGCACATGGAATTATCCGGGCCGTAACAAAACAGCGCTGTAATAAACTAAATCAAGACCTTTGACATCATTAGGGGCATTAAGAATCAGAGAAGGTAAAGCTGAATATGATCAGAAGCAAGAATAAAAGATATCAATGGCATGATAATGGACAATGGATGAGAAATTTAAAAGAGCCCTTCACGTAATAGAAGATTAGGAGCCAAAAAGCAACGAGAAAAATTGTACGATTGAAAGTGTTTCCATATAATTCCATCAGAATCAAGAAGAACATTAATGGCATGATCATATAATAAGTGCCCAGAAGACGACAGTATTAAAATAAGAAAATAGAAACCAAGAGCTTTCACACAATTCCACCTTCCAAGAAGATAGTTTATGAGTATGGAAGCAGATTGTACAGGAGGTGGTTCGCTGACTTAGCCATAGCGTTCTCATTATTGAATTATGTTTAGCTCTCCATTTGGGCAGATTGTCTCTATGACTCATTCCAAGTTTAATCCAAACATTTAACCCAAACGTCCTCTGAGATGGTCACAATAGGACTGGTATAAAACAATAGCTGTATTCTGATTAACTTTTGGTTCATAATCGTTATTTTTTCGGTTTATGAATGAAGCATCCTTCAAACTGTATAGGAAGTCGATATGAAATAGCCATAAAATATTCTGATCACTTTACTATATTAGAATAGTAGTATCTCTTATAACCAGTATTCTTCACAAATACTATTTTAAATCCAAATCCAAACTCCTCTGAGATGAGCACAGTAGGAGCATACCATTATGAATTCAAACTCCTCTGAGATAGGCACAGTAGGAGTAATGTAAAATAATAATTGTATTCTGATTAACATAAACGCCATGATCACTCTTCCTTCATCTTTAATTCCAGTTATTGCACCTCAAGTATGCATGGAAAATTCCTGGTCTCATCGTAGCACTTGTCTTTCTTGGGTCTTTTTCGACGAATAAACGATCTGAGTAGAAAAGTAGCTCTTGGAAGACCGTATGATTCTTATTCACCTTCTAGATTTCTGTACTCGTTCTCACAAGCAATTATTGAATTCCAAATTTCCTCTGAGATGGGCACAGTAGGACAAATGTAAAATAACAGTTGTGTTCTGGTTACCTTCAACTTCGTAATAATTCATGGCCCAGAGATTCATTAAAAATAAGTGGATATCGATCCGGCCACCCAATTAGAAAT